>JABFPJ010001583.1:0-24566 GCA_022817425.1 Gryon sp. ZL-2020 | reverse complement strand
ACTCCCCCCCCCCCCCTTAGTTTACAACACCCACATCACTCCAAAAGGCCCAAAGATTCCGTAAGCCACTATTTTAATGTATACAAAGTCCCCGTGACTTTGCATATTCAGTTCATTAGCTCGTGCTAATAATGTATTAATCATGTGCAAAAAGAGATGAACTCGTTTAGATGACTGAAGTAGAAGGTTAATCAGAAAAAAATAATAAAAGCAAATAGTAAAGGGTAGTTAATCAATGTTAAATTAATTTGCTGATATTCTTATGTCGTCGGCTAATAAAATGGCTAAAATCCGAATTATTTAACCAATTTTGATGATATTTTGTTTACAGATAGTTAACAGGTAGATAACAAAAATTAACTAATTTTGTAGAAAAAAATTTTGTAACAATTTTTTTTGTTTAGAACAAATGAAAAACAAATGATTTTCAAAATATCAAAGGTAAGCGGATTGCCTGACAGATTTGTTCTAAATTGAACAAAAAGATCTAGAAAATCAAGTTAAAAGTTTAATGTTGCATTTATTTATACAATATATAGTTAAAAACATACAAAGATCTATCTTTAATCGACTATATTTTAGTCGGCTTTTATTCGGGAAGAGGACACTTCAAACTATCAAAATATGCAATTAAAAAAAATCGTCGAAAATTCAACTTTTGGTCAAAATTCACTGGATGGTCCCCTTAAGGGGATTGTTCAATTTTATTAGTGCAACAAGGATAGACCAAATAGTGCATTCATCAGTGAAAGAAAGAAACATCGAAGAATCTTCTTAAGGGGATTCTTCAGTCAATTGTCCCGAAATTAGAATCAGTGTTAGTGTCTTTTTAAATAAAATAAATTTGTGTATAATAATAATTAAATTTGTTTAATAATAAACAAAATAAAATAAAATTAATCAGAACAATTAAATTTCTTTTTGCATAAAATTCTCCCATAATCAAAAAATCGCCTAATTACTTTTCTTTTATTTTGTTCATTATCAAAAAATTAAATTTTAAAAAAACACTAACACTGGCATTATTTTTGGGACAATTGACTGAAGAATCTCCTTAATATATTACGTTCAATTCGAGAAGCCAAATGAAGGATACCCGTCGAATTTGAACTTAGTCTACAAGCTAGTGTATGTCATTAACGTTTATATAAACTTCCTTTACCAACGGGAAAATTTATTAGCCAACGTAATATGATGGTAGTGTTCCGCGGGCTTCAAGAACACGATATGTACGAATATTCCTGTCACGAGGTAGGCGTGAGTAACCTGCTTCATGTTTCCCATCCAAACCAAACTCTGAACGTTCGCGTATGAAAATACAATGTGCAAGTCATGAATCATCCGGTTTTGTGGTCTCGACGAACTAATAATCGTGCCAATCAACCAGTTCATCCTCTTGTATTTGTATTGAATTCGGTGATTAAATAATTGACAGCTTTCTATTTTCACCAACTCAACATCATTTGTCATTTCTCGTTCTTAAATGATTCTTGAAGTTTTTATTTCAAGATTTCAGATATACTTTATTTTCAAACCAAAATCTTCATTCTAAATAACTTAGAATCTGTTTTTCCAAAAGTATTAAACAATTATTCTGCAAATAAAATAGGCAATTTGCCAAAGATCTAAATGTTAGTTTGAAAAATAATTCTTCGTCAAATGTATATACAAAGTGAACAAGAAAAAAGAATATTGATAAAAACAAAAATCGGTACAAGTTAAGACATCTTTTGACTGCGAAAAAAATGAACAGACTGGATGAATTTGAAATAAACGTCGACAATGATAGATGGTTATCAATGTTAGTGTGAGTGGGAAGATAGACATCATGGCGCTCGTTCGGAGGCGTCGCCGAACCGAACGCTGAATCACCTAGCTAGAGTTTTCCTGTCAGTAGCAGTAGTGTCGGTGGTAGCGACGAAGACCCGCTGGAATTGCCTCGCACTCCCAAAATGAATACGCGAACGCCCATTAGGGAAATAAATCAGTCCAATGTTATTCGCAGAGCCACTATCATCCATCTCATACTGTAATCTTACTTTCTTCCTTTCTTCAAACTGTTTCAAATTTGTCTATTCATGGGAACTTGCAATCCCAATCGCTATGATAAACTTAGATTGTGAAAGTCGGTCGCTTTCACGTTTTGATGTTTGCACACAATTTTTCCACCTCAACGTGTACTCAAACACAACTTTCATCAAATCAGCCACTTCTCCCCACTGATAACCTTTTGCATAATTTAAGTGTTCCAAAATCCAATGCACTAATGAAAAGCTCTTAAAAGATGACAACAACAAAAGTTGTATGTGATTCCTAAGGGTATAAATCGCCGATACTCGACCGGCTCCTATCCAACCGAGCATGTTTTCGTGGTTTACCGGAGAGTACTTCGCGGTGCATTCAGCCGAGAAAATGTTGGTTATAGCATTCAGCTTATTGGTTGGCGTATGTTCATATACTATTAGGTACGTATAGATGGCCCCCAGGTTATAATAAAGCTAATTCCGCGTAGTTCTCGAGGCAGCTCGTGCCACAAACATGTTTTGCCGCTCGCATTCCCCTCGTCCGTTCCATTCATCGTCCAATACTACTACCACGGCCACTCGAACACGGCATCGCTCTCGAATATATTTACATGTTGGTCCTTTTCCTCTCTTCCGAAGGGTAGTATACGTTGCCTTATTAAATCGTTCCCAGCTCTGTGCGCACACAAGGGCAAACATCTTACACTATGTCTGACCCTCAGGCGAACTTACCATTCTGACCTCATCTTTGATCTGCTTAGAAGATAATTCTTTTAAAACTTTTTTTTCAAATTTGAAAAAACGGAAGTTCTTGTGGCAGATTTTTAAACGTTTGAAAGTGTTTTAACCTGTCTTCTTAACATTGGAAAATATCTTCTAAGTATTGCAAAATGAAACACAATCAAAAGAACAATCTGATATAAATATATAGTCAACTTATGTATGTGATAATTAATCAAACTGTTACTGTAGAAAAGGTCCAATTGAACGCATTAATTAATTCGCAGTGATTTCAATTAAAATATTAATTACGTGAAAACAATAACGCAATAATGGTTGGCTCCACCGTTGGGCGCTATCTCCTGCCGTTCTTATAGCTCGTCGTATCATCTTCCTTTTCTTCTGTCGAGGCAGAGAGTTTGTTGGAACACCACGACGATGCCATTACGATTAACCCCCCATTCTATAAACTTATCTGATAACCACGCCATTACGTTCCACAAGCCGCGTGACTACGGTCGAAGTTCCACTGACTGGTTCTTGTATGTCCATTTCTCTGCTCATTCTGTTTCTCTTTCTCTCTATCTTTATTCGTCTGCTGTTATTTCTTTCTTTTTTTCTGTCTCTCTCTCTTTCTCTCTTGTTCTTCTCGTCTGCTTTTTTTCCAAGGAATCCACTGAATTTGCATATCTCCATACCTGGTCCTGGAGATATCAGCAAAACGAGTACCTCCGATCTAGAGCGAAAAGCCCTATCTTGGCATCGATTCGATTTTGCCGCGATAAGACTTGTGTTTTCGGCCGCGTTGTTGAATTTTGCGCTCGAATCTACCGAAAATACATAAATACCGCTCGGAATTCCTCCGACTTTCGCTTATCTCTTGCACTGATGTATTCCTGATTATGTGTTTGCTTTATGAACCGCAACCGGTACCATTGGCCATAATCTCCGCAACATTTGCTGTTAAATTATTATAAATTCTCGCAGAAATTACGACGCATCGATTTGTTGATGAAGGATAGAGAGAAATTATACATGCACCTAAAAAAAGAAGAAGAAGAAAAAAAAGGAAACAAATAATCAAAGATTTTGATTTCCTGCATAACCCAAACGTCACGGGGGGTCAATGGTTTTCATTCAACTTGTTTATAATCTCTAATCGAGAAGAAGGGATTCATTGATATGAAAGATTTCGTAATTTGTGCAGGCGCCTAGTTAGCTGCTTGTTCGTTTATTAAACTATGAACACAACCTTTCACCATAGGTGCCTGACGTAATCGATCAGACAGAGATATCGCTTTGACCCTTTGCTGAGTCAACGCAAACGTACGTGTGTTAGTTTCGCCAATCACATTTGTTGGTGTCATTGACTGTTGATATCACCATCTTGTGTGAACTTTTGACCGTGACGAGTGAAAATACAAACAATTTAATAAGAATGACTAGCTATTCAGGGGCCGATGCCTCATACCATGCCCTCTCTTCATTAGCCTCTTGTATTCTTTTCAAAACTTTGCGTCCCGCAATCTCACATAATTAGATCTTTTTTCAACGATAAAATGTATACCAAGCGGAGTTTAGACACTGTTTTAATCTAAATGAAAGAAAAAAAAACAATGACTGAACAAATCAGTTGATTATCAAAATATTTTAAGTTAATTAACATTAACTGTTAAAACGAGCCAAAGAACAAGTGTATTAGTTGTTGATTATTGTCCGTCATCTTATTAGCATCAATCATGTCTGCTAAGTTAATTTAGACAATTTGTGTTCTATAGATGCTTATTCAATGTCAAATTTAAATGCTAATTAGTTAATAATTGTACATTTTTTAGCTTGACAATGTCAACAAGGTTCAGACTGTCTAGTTCGATTAATGCGAAAAATCACAGTCGTATACTATCGGCTTAACAGTTGCGTAAGTCGAGTGTCTTGGTGTCTGAAAATCAATTATTGAATCCGTATATCAATCTGATGATGGGAGCATGATCGTGCTACGTGGCTTCCCGCAGCTTTACGCATACCATTTCATCTCGCATGCATTCTCCCACAGAGCGCTTCATACATGCATTCAATTTTATGTATTCATGCATGTGTGCATAACTGCATACACAAGATCAAATATAAGAAACATTATATACAATTTTTCATACAATGCAACTCAATGTTGTATGTTATTTAATCAATATACAAATCATTTATAATCAATAAACAATGTAAAATTAATAGACTTTATTGTCTTTTTTAGGCGCAAGGTACAGAAGAAGATGATAGAGCTTCGGTCGTGTCGGTACGTATTATTTTTTATTTTTATAATTGAATTTTTGATTTTTAAAAGGGCCCTGAATCACATTTTTTTATTAGCAAATTATACCTATATTTATTGCACAGAGAGAACGAAATGGTACCACTGTGGTGGTAAAACATATAAATAGTAACATAATGCAAATTAAATGGTAAAATTTAGAAAGTGCAATTTTAAGCTTACTTCGTACGCCATCTGTCAGAGTCGAACGTATATACTAATTGGCGAATCGCGATTTAAAGTGTGTTTGTGATATTTTCAAAAAGGAGCTGCGTTTTTCAATACGAGATCTTTTGGTAAATATATATTATTTATTGTTAATCGAAAGATTGAAGTTGCAGTTAATGCAAAATGCATAACTTTAATTACGATCTTTTTGTTTATTTGTTTACGATGTTCCAAAAAGAAAAACCTGTATTTAACATTTTCTAACCTCAATTTTTTTTAATATAATGTCACTTTTTATTCGTTTTTATTTATTGAAGAAAATGAATGAATAAATTGCATTTATGTGTTCTAATTTCATTTCTTAAATGTTTTTTGTAGTTTATATTAATATAAACAATGGATGAGTTTGTAAGAAAATGATTGTTTGACTTTTCGGTTTGAGCGACTTCTCGAAAATTTTTAAAGTTGCAAAATTGTATTATTATTAACATTGCTATTTTTTATAATAAACATAATGTAATTATTTTTGAATTATGTATTTTTGACAGATTATTTCTGTTTTTTTTATATTAGTAGATTTTATGTTCAATTATTTTAATTATTATTTTTAGGTTTTATATTTAATACAATTTATTTTTTTTTTATTATTGACGAATTATTATGTTATTTACACTAAAAATGTTAAAAATCACATATATTTTTTTTCTATTCAAAAGTTAATTTCAAAAATGATTTTTTTGGCGGGCGTTCTAATTATTAAAACGATTAGAGGTTATGTTTTTATTGTTAAACTAGATTTGAATGGTACATGTGATATTTTATCATTTGAGTAATAAAATTTCACTATTCACCCGGTACAATAAGTACCATTTACAAGAAAACAGGTTTACCACTTATATAATATAAATTTACCATTTTTATTGTTTATTTTACCATGTATGTTGCTAGTTTTACCATTTAGTTCTCTCTGTTTAAAATTAAAGTTGACATAGAAACTGATCTTTGGAAATTATATACTATACAATAAATGGATAGTAAATATAATCTAAAGAAGTATATGAAAAAATGAATGTTTCAAAGAATTGAATAACGTTGACGTTACTTCCGGTAGCAACTGGACGGGAAGTCACGCGAGTGGTTAGTGAGAGCTGCTCAAGGGGATTACCAGGCTCTGGCGAAGCTTGCTGCGGAGGAACCTCGTCTCACCAGACTGAAGGTAAGGAATTTCTTTTATTTATTACTTACACCTCATTCGTTCGATCACTTATCTACACGAAAAAAAAAGAGTTATAGGGAAAAGTCCTATACCAATATAATATAAATTAAATTGCAAAGGTCTTGAAAAATGTTTCTTACATTTATAGTAAAATCTACTTTAAAAACTAGAAAAATTTTTCTTAAATTAATTTGGTACTTCTCCTGTAATTCTAGAAAATATTAATAAATATTTGTTTGCATGTAAGTAAGTTTTCTTCTAAAATTAAATTAATTATTTATTAATCGCTTATTTATAATAAAAATAATAATATATAATATTTTGAACAAAAATAATGTTAAAACTAATAATATTGGCCATTAAATAATAATAGTTTTGTATTATTTAATTGTATTTGAATCGTTAAGAATTGAAAGTAAAAATGATGTTCTTTTTACACATTCGTTGTCAAAGTATATACTTTGACATATAAGAATAGGTGTCACCATAAATTACAGACAATTTTGTAATAAAAAGCGAAGACAACACTCAAATTTAAATCGCATCATGTGCTATTAATTTTTTGTAATATTTGGTGTTAGATCTCGCTATGAAACAGCTATTTCTTTGATAAATGCGTTTGGACTCAAATGCCCTCAACTATATATCAACTTCTGAAATATCGCAACCCTGTTATTACGTTTGTACGTTCATTACTCTACACCTGCGGTGTTATACTGCCGCTATTTAAAAGTAAATCATCAATGATTGATCAAATTAAAATTTAAACTGTTCAATAATTCGGTTTACATTATCTCACAACTGAAGACAGTTAAAAAATATAAGAAAACAATTGTTCCATTTCATTTTTCTCTCACTTTTAAAGTTATATGAATAATTAATTTTTGATTTCCGGTTTAAAGTCAAACATTTGAATCTTTTAATTTCTCGGTGCTTAATGTTTTATAAACAGTTGAATGTAAGGACGTAAATAAAATGCGTACAATGTTATCACATGGTGTACATGTTTACGAAAAAAGATGGAGCCATCCAACATAGTGAACTCATTCCGCTGGACAAGACTTTCTTTTTCTGCATATATGTATCCGCGTTATTTCCATCCCTCAGGATAAATTGACCGGAATGTATTTGCGCAAAATATCGGCGCGATATACACTACCCACCCATATACGCGCACAGACCAGACGGACATTTTTTTTCATAGCGACACCGCTCTTGGAGATTCCAAATGGATATTTTTTTGTCTCTCCCCCTACATCGTCCGCTTGTTCTTTCCGTATTTCCAACTTTGCTGCAAATTTGCGGGAAAATATTTTTGTCTGAGAAAACGTTCGGTCCTTTTTTTTCTCATAATGCTAACCACAATTTGCATTGCAAATATGGAAATCGACCAGCGCTTTTTTTGTCACAGAAAACAGGTGGTGTTTGTTTCCGAATGTAATAAGTTTGTAGAGACGTGATTATTCACAGTCGCGAATTGCTTCGCGTGCAATTTATTTACGCAAAATAACTGCCTTGACGGTTTATATTAGTCGCAAGTTTAAGCACCATTTTGTTTCGGTGCAATTTAAGTTTATATTTCTTGCGTTTGGACGTGTTTGATTTCAACAATAAGGATTACACAATTTAAGCTGAATGCTTACAATTTTTGAACTTATTAAAGACAACTATTATCCGGTTTTTTTAATATCCGTTGATATAATAATGCTGCGATGAATATGCAACGAATCAAATTGGAAGGGCGATGGACGAAAAAAAATGTAGATGGCGAGATATAAATGAATGCGAGACTTCCCACAGTAACGCCCTCAGTAATTTAATCAACATAGTGAATAATCAATATTTCCCTTTTGTATCCTTTTGGGACTTACGTATGATAGAGTTTATGATGATAACGTACATTATTGATATGTGTAATCGGTTTCATCAAAATGTTAAAGTTCGTATCAAGTTGGAATTGTTTCTGAGAATGATTAATGTTCTGCAGTTAATGATGATGATTTAATAAAAATGATTTAATGGGAATGATTACACGATGTTGATTAAATGGTAAGATGAATACTTTCTGGGAGATAAGCGAATAAAGATTACTGAAAGAAAATGCTATTCAATATTTTACATTAAAACATGATGTACGTATTACGAGAATGATCAATTAAAGATAATCAAGAATGATAAATGAAAAATGAGCGATAAGAAAATTGTTACATTAAAATTGGCGATTGTATTAATCGAATATTATTGTTGCGCGATTATATTACGCGATATTAATATACATTTTACATTCAGTCAGTTTTAATTTATTTGATTAATACAATCCTTCATTATACTCTTTAAGTACACAAATAACATTTGTCATCCAATTTTGATATTACAACAATTCAAAACTTAAATTGATTATCTTTGGAAATGTATAATCATGTTTAAAGGATATTATAAACTGATTTAATTGCTAATAATTATCTCAAAACGAGTTAAACATAAAATGGTATCTGCTTTACGAACAAAAATATAAAATATAATTTTATACTCTAAATATATGATATATTGTCGTAATTAATATATGGATTATATATTATTGTACCTTTTTATGTATAAATGTTTATATTGTTTTATATAATTTGTATATAAAAAATTCACATATATATAGGGCATTCTACCCCACAGGGACGCAAATATATTTCTCAAAATATATTTTAAATATATAATTTCTTGTATACAAAATATATTTTTAATATATTTTTTATATTTTAGAAAATATATAAATAATATATGTTATTTATACAATTTCTTGCCGCAAATATATTTTTTCCAGAAAAATATATTTTATATATTTTTTGAAAATATATTTTCGATCGTATGGGACGCCAAGACGACCCAAAATAAAAAATGTTTTTGAAACATTAATATTTCAAAAAATGATAACTTGAAAATTATAAATCGTAGAAAGGAAAGCTAAAAGGTGACTTAAAGACGAAAAAAGAACTTTTTTAACCAAAATATTAGACATTTTGTCATCTTATGTTCCTTAATTTTTTGTTATAAACAATTTCAAAAACAATATTTAAGTAAGAGAGTCTCAATCGATTTACTTTACAATTTTCTGAGATCATTTGTAGGAAGTGTTGAACAAGTGGTTAACATTTTATGGTGGGTCATTACTTATTTTGGAAGTTACGAACTATTTACAAACTAATATAAACGCAATATATGGCGTTGTTTCTCTTTATATTGCATTTATATTAATTTGTACATAATTTATAACTCTAAAAATAAATTGCGGCCCACTATACAATTTTAACTACTTATTCTACACTTCCCAAAGATGATTTCAACAAATTTTGAACCAAATCGATTGAGATTATCATACTTTAATATTGTTTTTTATATTTTTTATAACAAAAAACTAAGATTATCATACTTTAATATTGTTTTTAATATTGTTTATAACAAAAAACTAAGGAAAATGGAATTACAAAATTTCTCGTATTTTTGTTAAAAAAGTTCTTGTTTTGCATAATAATTTTGCTATTTAAATTTTTTTGTGCGGTTTATATTTTTTTCGAGTTATATTTTTTTGAAATATTCACGTTTTCGATTTTGCCTTTTCGAAACATCACTTTTTATTTTGGTTTGTCTTGATGGGGAATGCCTCATATATAAATAGGATATATAATTTATATATAAATTGCGGCAGTGAAATATATTTAGAACTGAAAATTATATTTTATATTTTCGTACATGAAGACAGCGCAAATGTGGCCAAAAGACGCGAAAAATGCAACGCTGGATTTTGAGCGATGAGCGATTAGAAATCGAACTTGACATCGCATAAAGATCCAGTTGGACTGGCTATATCCGACGGAAATCATAATGTTACTCGGCGATACGCGAAACTGGTTGATTTACGACGACGTTATTAGACGCGTGGCATCGCGTGATTCATGTCTGACCGTTAAATGTGGGCATTGTGTTGGATGGTCAGGTGCAAGTTGACAACGGTAGTCGGCAGCGCACGCCCATTATACTTTATTAAGAAACGCGCGCGGCATTAACAATGTCGTTTGCTCTTCAATTCCGGCCACGGCGCCTCGATGCGCAACTCCACTCGTTCATCCCGCATTGCTCCCTTATGTTCGTTGTCTCGAATTGTCAATCAATTCCTTACTCTTGCGCATTTTATTTACATCAAAGACGTGCTTATTATTGACAAATTAAATGACGCGAGTACACAAGAATTAACTAACAAAAGAATCCATATTGACTTATTGTTCACTTGCAGACATTCAAATTGGTTTCAATGCTTCAAAGACTTGTTTCGCAAAGAATATCAATTTTTTGCTTTTGTCATTCAATGACAAAAATTTTATTGATTGACTTTGCATGATTTTCATACATTTTTTTTGTAAACTGGTGAAAAGGATGGAAAAGTTAGAAAAAATGATGTTAGGAAAATGATGATGATTTTGTTTGTATTATGTTATTTATTATAATCGCAAATAAAATCTGTAGTTCCTCGAATGAAGGAAACATAATGTATAGCTTCATATATATTCCCAATGTTGGAAATTTGAATTTCAGGCATAATCTACTTTGGAGCATAATACTATGTAAAGTGGAGTACTTTTACTTTACACGCTATTAAGACTAAATTTACATTTCACTCATACGCATATACATCATAGCGGATATGCAGAAGACTTGTAATTATAATTCGAACAGAAATCCTTCGCTCTTAAAACGTATCATTAAAGAAATCATTAAGAGTTATTAAAACGATTGGTTTTTGTGAATCATCATGTGCGGTAAACTGGATCTTTTCGACCTAATTAATTACTTTAATTGCACGCTTTTTTTAATGAAACTACAATAATTTTTGGTTGTAGAAAATTTCGTATCAAAATCATGCAAATCAAATGAAAGTTTAATCGGCTTACACAAAAGTTGTTTGTGTTGAAAAGAATGTACGCTTAATTATCATAATTATTGCATTTCGTTTATCCAATTTTGGAAATTCACTTCAATTAATTATTTGCAGAATAAAATCATAATTATATTAAGTTGATAAAACATATTTGATCCTAAAGATCGAAAATTCTTTCTTAGATTTCTTTTAAAAGCACAAATTACAAAAACTAATTACAATCTTGGTGATTTTTAACCAAACATTAATACTTTTTTAATTGAAAGATAAAGGTGTTCTGACGAAAAGATAAGCTACGAAATAATTAGATAGTTTTATAAACAAGTTTAATAACGCCAAGCAATCAACGACGCACAAACCGGAGGATGGTCTTGGTGTCCAATAAATAATATCCATTTGTATTGCATTCTAATTGCTCGCTCTAAGCAAACAGACTAACGCCCAGTTGGCCAAGCAATGAAGGCAAGAGCTTCACGTTATAGTGGCTTCGGGCTGATTTAAACGGTGCAGGACCGCCCACCTCGAGGTTGCGCTTCTGCATCGAGAGTCGATCGAGCTTTATGGGTGTCAAAACGCCACCACAAAATCGTCTTATTTCTTAATAACTTCAACTTAATGCTTATAGAACGCGAAATGCCTCTTCCCGCTTGTACTGCAAGAAAAATGGATAATCAGATTGACTATCTCGATAATCAAAACAACTATTATCACTTTATTTTATTATATTGCGCTTTATTTACTTTGTTTTGTTTACATTGCATTGTTTACTTTGTTTTGATTACTTTGTTTTGTTTATATTGCATTATTTACCTTATTTTGATTACTTTGGTTTGTTTATATTGCATTGTTTATCTTGCTTTGTTTCCTTCATTTTTGTTTACATTTCATTGTTTATCTTGCTTTGATTACATTGGTTTGTTTATATTGCATTGTTTATCTTGCTTTGTTTCCTTCATTTTTGTTTACATTTCATTGTTTATCTTGCTTTGATTACTTTGTTTTGTTTACATTTCATTGTTTACTTTGCTTTGATTACTTTATTTTGTTTACATTTCTTTGTTTATCTTGCGTTGATTACTTTATTTTGTTTACACTTCATTGTTTACATTGCTTTATTTTTTACTTTGTTTTGGAGTTATCTGAATGAAAAGAACAATTATTTAGATAAACAATTAATCTGTTCATTTTTCTTAGTTTTTGCCATTTTACATTTTAAAGCTCAGACTGCAAAATAAAATAACGTTTGAAAAGTATGAGCATTAATTTTGCAAACGCAATTTGTTGATCCCACCCAAACTTTGGGTCATTTCTCAGTCGGTGAAATCAATATTACAAATACTTGGCGTCGTCGGTGCAGTTGATCGATGAACCACTTTTCGGACCGACGAAAAGAGCCACGTACGGTAGTTGGCTGAGCGACGGACTATTAGCGGGCGTAACGCAGTTCGTAAGGGCATCATCGACGAACCTAAGTAAACCTTGGTTAACGAGTAGGCGTAGCCTGCGGCCGCGAAATGATCTATCGATATAATTCCCCAAGTCTCTCGCCTCCTCCGCACGCGGGTGCCAATCTCTTATATCCCCCCAACGTTAGCTCGCGCTTTTGCCGGACCCTCAGCTTCATCGCATCTTTTATTCCTCGCGAGCCGACGCCCCCGAAATATTAAGGCGCTGATTTATGCGCGTAATTATCTCTAGTTATTTTACGCTCGTCGCTGCCGGTGCCGCTGAATCTCGGCAAATTAACCATACACTCCTCGCTGGACCAACTAGACTTGTACGCTGATTTATGTGGAATCCGTTTCTTCTTTACTTTTGTTTAATGATAATAACGGGACTGTAATTGTACTTTTTTTTCTCGTGTCGATACAATTGGTCGATTATTAATGATTGCAGATAAACGATTTTGAATTAAATGGCGATGAGTTTTGTATCGTCTTTTGCAATAAATGTAATTATGGCTTTAAACAATAAAAAATGGAAATATATATTTCCTATGAATTGTACAAATTTAATTAGTTTTAAAGGAAATAAAACAAGATTTTATAATTTTATAATATAAGAGTTTTAATTCTAAATTGAATGTATTTTTTAAAATTATTAAATTTTCTTAAATTTAACAATGTTTTTTCTTATATATATATAAAAGAAGCGGTAAATTTGAATAGAAAAGATATAATATATGTGACAAAAAATGAAATATCTGAAACAGACGATCGTGGAATTTGAGTGATATGTTTGCATAATAGAAAAAAAGTATTTCTTTTATTCAACATGTAGCTGAAAAAAATTGAAATTATATGCGTCTCAAGGAACTGTTCGTCGACGCCAGCAAGAACTAAAACTCATTGTCCATTGTCAAAAAAATCTGCTGTAATAAAAAAACACATTTAAACAAAACATCATACTTATGGTTATTTTGTTCAAAATAATTCACTCAGCAAACTGACAAAACCAATGATGGAATTTTAATTTGAAAGAAAACGACGTTTCAATGCTCTTTAAAATCATGAAAATTTTAAATGTGTTTAAATCAAACAAATCAGTTTACCTAATTACCGTCCTCAATAATACAGAAGCTTAAACATCCGAAAAATCTGGTATTTGATAAATGATCTAAAAAGCTTAAGCGGTTGTTTTTTTTTCTCTCTTGACGAAGTTCAGTCACGGTAAATTGACTTTGAATGGGACTATTTATATGTTCACGTGAAACTCCTGCATCAAATTTAACGACTTCAAAATACTACTGGTCTTCAACTGGTAATAACAGGACTTTTTGTGGGAGGTGATGTTCTATTGTTGAATTGGCTTGTAACACGTGTATAGTCATTCGTCATCTTGGACTTGTTTTCATCTTTCTTATAATAGATAAAATCCCCAGTTATACGTTTCTAAAACGTTGACTTTTTCTTATCAAATTATTTTTGGAAAATTTCAATTCATTTGGAACTCTCGTCTGGAATTGGACATTCATGGCCATTAAAACCGGGGGTGGAATACAGTCCCAGGATCATCTTGCATGGCGTTACATTTTACCCTCGGCGAAACTTTCCCGTCGGCCTCTTGCTTCTAGAATTTCACTTTCAACTCCGCCCTTTGCGCAGAAAAACCTTACAGTTTACATTCACAGCCAGTACCCTCTTCAGTTTGAACTACCCGTGAAATCAGATTTCAAAAGGCGCCTTCGTCGTCTCACGCTGATGTTTATTTAGGAAAATAAGATGGCGACTAATTAGGTGGCAACGTATGTTTTTAATAGAATGTTTGACTAGAAAATATGAACAATCATTTGAGGCTTCTGGTTTTTGCGACTGAAGACGGACAAGCTGAGAAAAAACATAACATCGCGTCAACACACTAATTCTCACATCTTTTTCTCCAACGATCTTAAGATGCCGCCAAGTTGTTCCAAATATAGCCATTAGTGTGCATTTTTCTAGTGCTTCGACAATGACGTAGCTATTTTTCATCCATCATCCTAACTTAAATCCGTCTTTTTTTCTTAATTCTGATATGTTTTGTATACTTTTGTTTAAATCTTGTAATCTATATATTAAAAACAACGTCTGAAATAAAGATCGGTATTAAACAAATCCTGTCAATTTAGAATTTCATGAATAATCGTTGTAAAAAATGCTGACAAGTATAGTAAGAGATAAATTGGATTGCTGAAATTATCGACATTACAGATTTCTTAAATTAAAATTAAATGAACAATTTAAATTACATTTAAAATTTATGGCGCTCTGTTATTTAAATTTTAAATAACAGAGCGCCATTCTCTTACTTTTTTACACATTTTGATGAATATAATATGTTATTTGATATATTATTTAAAATATATAATGATTTTTTGTTTACGAAGTGAGAAAAAACGTGAAAATCATCTTATATTAAAATTACTTGTTAAAAAAATACGTTAAATGTCTTAAAATATTCTCCCATAATCCAAGAATGGCGCTCTGGTCGTTTTATTTTTTACTAATTTATTGTTAAATATTATTAATATAACAAAGCACACTAACTCCGTGGCAGCAAAACTTCGCCTTTACCTTAAGATATAATTATAGGTATATGTCTTGACGAATTTTTTGTCCACGATAGTTTATCGGGACATCTCGCACGATACCCAACTGCAATTATCATTTTGACACTCGTGTACATTCGTGCTCATTCTAAAACGCATAACAAACTTATTATCCACTGTGCATCGGGTTGTTTCGTGCGTATCAAGATGCACTCCTGTAAACAAAATCAAACTTTTAAAAACAGCTGAATACGTCCCAGTTATGATACTTGTTGAAATTCTATATACAAACCCATTATATTTATTGCTTTAATGATCTGAATTTACTTTACATTATTTTCTTGGTTAATTTATTTAATATGTAACTCATTTCTGCAATTAACATTTTGAGATAAATAGTATTACAAAATTTGTTACAATTTTTGCTAAATTTCAAAGTCTTTGTTAGTCAAGTTTTTATATTTTTCCAATTTTTTAATCAAAAAATGTTTGTTATTAACCTACTTTTTGACAGCCTTAATGTTTATAAAGTTAGTTTGAAGGTAAAATATGTTAGTATTTATTTATTTTGAATAACCAAAGAGAAAGTTTTGCTATTTCATAATTTATATTGTGATAAGTAAATTGAAGTAATTATCAAGTGAATTAATATATTAAAAGTAGATATTATATATATGTTTGTTGAATACAGTTAAATCAACATTTAATAAACGTATATTTAATTGTTAGATTGCTATTGAAAAAGAATATTTGATCTGGAATAAAATTATTTGTGTTATATTGAAAAGAACTTATTATTATATTTAAATAACTTATGAAATGGAGATATATTAATTAAAATGATTTTTTTACAGTTCGATAAAATTCATTATATTTTTTGTTAAATATTTAATTTAACTTAACTTTAATTAAATATTTAATAGTATTAGTATGATATCAATTTGTTATTATTAAGAAAAAAGATAATTATTTGTTAAAATTTGAATAAACGAATAGAAGCTATTATTTAAATATTTATATTCTGTGAATTAAAGACAAGTGATATTATCAAATAAATTAATATAATTGAAAGTAGTTATTATATATTGTTTTTTGATGCATTTAAATAAAAATATATCAAATTATAGTATCTGTTCAAGGAAACAATCTTATTTTTCAATTTCAATCAAATATTCGCAGTTTTATATTTGTATAATTAAACAAGACAAAAAAATTATAATATTTTTATAAAACTGTAATATTATTTAAGTATGTCGAAGTAAATATATGATACATAACTATATTAAATCTGTCAAAAAATTTATCATGTCAAATTCAAAATTAACAATAAAATTAACAGTTGATATTTTACTATATTTTATAATTAGATTTAATGTTAAGTGTTTTATAGCATTATAAATTATCAAAATTAAAAAAGTGCAGAATATTCTAGTATTTTTAAAATGTTGATGATAATGATGATGATGATTATTATTGCTATTATTATTATTATTATTATTATTATTATATTATTACTATTATTATTTGGCGCAATGTCCAGCAAAACATATTCTAATGGAGGAAATTTGAGTAAATGTTCTCACAAGCATGACTGTCAGTTTCGACCACACTAAGTTAATTAATTTTAAGACCGGTAAATATCTATCAAGCCACATATCTCTCAGTGGTGAGCCAAATATCCGGCGAACCCTTTTGTGTCCGAAACTAAACTTGGACTTGTGAGTTCAGTTATATTTACTTTATATTTAATTGCTTAATTGAAGTTAACAACACTTTACAATGAATAATGCAAAATTGAAGTCCTTAATTACCCAATCAACAAATTACAATCAGAAAATGAACAGAAATTGATTACTCGAACCAAGAAGTAATCAAAAAAGCAAAATAAATGAATACTTCGAATAATTTGAACGGAGAAAATGAAAAGCCAATTAGGCAGTCGTGGCTCGTTATATGAAAATGCGTATTGCGCATCTAAATAAGCGATAAGTGGGCTCATCCGGAATTTGCAAGTCGTTGTTTCGACGCGTTTGTACCCGCATAATGACAGTATCAACAAAAAGCAACATCGCCTGGGCCTCACAATGTTTACATTGGGCCTCGCAAACAAGTGGCTCGCGTGTCGATTCGCCACGAGATATATTTGTTGCTTGTGAGTTCTGCGTTGAAAACAAAGCCATTGTTTTCAACCTGGCACGTTCGTTTGACTTCATCTTCGTCTGCTTTTTTTGTCTTACGTTTTTTTTTCAGACGGAAAAAGGCCAAAGGAAATGTTTGTGTGGAAAACTTTAACTCTGATCGGGTTTAGATAAAGCATTCCAAAATGTGACCTAATTTTTTCATCGTCCGATGACTGATTATAATCTTCAAAATCTTCAAAAGCGTCCAAAAATACGTCTTTTTGAAATATTTCGTAGTTTTAGATTCAAATGCTGAACTAGTTTTGACGTGATCATTTTTCTTGAAGTATATTTGTGAAAATTCTTATATGATAAATGTTAGAGAAATGGGATTATAATATATTTTAATCTTTTTCAGTTAGAAAAGATAAAAATACTGGTTCAATTGGAAAGAAATTGTAAAAAATTTCCATTTTTATTAGTTGACTTTAGAAGTCAAGGAAGTAATGAATGTCGAAATCTTCATTAATATTTCAGTGTCAAATGGGTAGGCTTTTGTAATTTGTATATATGAATATTTTAATTAATAGCTAATTAATGTAATTAAAATAAATAAAATAAAATAAAAAAAATAATGTACAAAACTGATCAAAATTATTCTTTTTCAAATAGAAATACAAAAAATTAATTCTTTAATTAATTTTTTTTATTAATTACCTATTTACTATTAATTAATTATTAATTAATTATTTTTTTATATTCAATTAATTAAAGTTAAACAAAAGTTAAAAGTTAATTTAAAAAAGTCGAAGGGTTAAAAAACAAAATATACATTTCAATTTCTTCTTTCAAATTCAAAATCCTTTGAAAAAGAAAGAAATAAAATTCTTTTGAAAAAAAGAAAAGTTTAATTGTATGAATATAAAACATTTCTTTTAATGTAAAATTTTGATTGAAAAATAATGGTTTTATGTAGGAAAATGTCAACATAAATCGTGTGAAAATCATAAAAGAGATCAATTAAATATTCAATGACGACTACAAAATAATTGTCGATTGGATCAATTTTTCATTGATGCCGTTAAAAAAATTGGTGCCGACATTTATAAACTAGACATTTGATATAAATCTATTTATCGAGTCGCATGTTTCGAAATAAAGTCTTAAGTTATATCGATATTTTTTCGCGCTGTACAAAATGCTCATATAATAAATCGTCACGCTACGGAAATTATTACTCTGGGTTTAATTTACGTTGCAAAAGAGGCGAAAGCGATTGGCACGGCCGATACGATACACCCTTTCCTCTCTGCCTCCCCCGTGCCAGCCTATCGTCTATTTCTCTTTCTTTTCCACAGTTTATATTCCAAGTCGTCCCAGACTCTTCGCGATGTAGCGCCGCGCGTCTATAAATCATATCACAACGCAGCAACCGCGTAGAAGTGCCGAGCACGCATCGTGTCGCGTTGCACAGATAAAGATCCGACTTCAACCCCTTCCCTAATATATTTCTGCTCCTCTGCCAAAATTTTTGTCGACTTAAATTTCACGAATATTCGCCTAAATACTTTATTACTACTTCGATCAAACTTTTCACAACTTGTATTCTTTCAAAAAAATGACCCATCTTCGATTTTGTACAAACTCTCAATAATATTCTTATTTCTTTTAAATAGTTTTTTTCATTTTCTTTTTCTTTAAGTTTTTGTATTTAATTGAAAACAATTTTATTTTACATTTAAAATTCATGTGCCATTTGAATTCATGCCATTTGAAAAGTGGTAATTTTTTACTTAAAAAAAGTGATGCGTTTTTTTGTGACCAGACATAAAAACACATAAGCATACATAAACACACATAAACTCGTACAAAAAGTCATAAACACAACTTAACATACAGTAGTCCTAGGTAAAAATGTCAAAAATTGATTAAAAAACATGTCTTCTTCAATCAATTGTAATTTCGTTAAATTTCATCAAAAATTAACTTTTTTTTTTTTAATTTGTTCAGAATGAACCAAATTTTCTGATTTTGAAGCGAAATCAATAGTTTTATTTGGCGAATTTTGCAGAAAAATGCAGTTAAAGTTGATGCATTTTTTACATTATTTTTTGGTTATGTTTACAGGGCTAAAACGTAAAAAAATGTCACGTTATGATGTCACAATGATTTTTAAGAAAGTTACAGTCTTTTGAAAATTAGCAATTCTTGGGATGAAAAAAGTGATGCGATTTTTTTGCGACCAGTGTATGTTGCTTACATTTGTGAATTCACTTTGTGTTCGGTAATTATTTATTAGATTATTTAAATGTTAATATCGTTTGTTATTAACATTTATATTATTTAATTAATATCTATTATTATATTTCAAAATGAATATGAATATTATTTTTAAAAATAGTTTATTTTAAAATTTTGCTATTTATATTTAAATATTTATAAATATTTATATATAATATAAATATATTTATATTTATAATAATTTAATTTTTATTTAAAAAATCTTTTATTATTTATTAATAAATAAATAAAAAAGTAAATATATAATGATGAATGATTATAATTATACATTAATGATTTATTTTATTGTTTTTATGTTTAAATATGTTTCTTTTAATTTAAAATATTAATATTCGTTTTTTAAAGATATCTTAATATTATTCAAACTTAACGTATTTTATATATATACTTATTATAAGACTTTTTTTTATTATAGGATTTTTTTCTATCAAAATATTGAACAGAAAATCTATTTAATATAATAATATTCCGTTTAACATAAAGAAATATTGTTGAGAGTGTAGAATTTGTTTCATAATCAAAACCTAAGCACAATTTTAAATCTGTCATCGAGATTTCATGCGATAATAATTTGTTTTCATTGAATTTGGTCGATTATTGTGTTTCATATATGCGCGTTTGGCTCGTAAAATAAAAGATGAAGAGATAGCGAGAGTCCCAGTTAGCGTCTATGACGCTACAAAAACGCACAACCCTTTTTCTTCCAAATGGTAGATTGTACGATTGCTATCGTTTAGTTGTCTTACGCTAACGATGTTGCTTAAGCGATACTTGATCATTTATGCCGACAGCACTTCCGTTTTCGTGTGTCAGAAATGCCCAACTCGCGCAAAAAGCTTGCTCACTTTTTGTCGTGAGAATGCGATATCCTTTTACAAATTAAGTCTGAAAATTAGATGTTCGCTTTTTGTGCTCCATTTTAGAAAGTGTATCAGATTTGTTTCAACTAATTAAACACGGAATTAATCAGCATTTTTGAATATCTCATTTGTAAATATTTATTTAAATTATTAACTTTTTGTTTAAACCTTTTTTTTATATAATAATAATAATAATTTTGAAAATTTGGTTGATTATTTCTTTTAATTTATGAAAAGTTGTTTATGAGTAAAGGACCTAATTTCACCGAAATGCTCGACATAAATTCCATCGGTCGAAAAATTGTATCCCTTTTGAACTTCCGTCTAAAAAAGAAATGGCCAGAATCCTATTGTTTTTCCTTCCGAAGATAACGTGAAACTAAAACTGGCGCCAGTCAGAAATCGGTCGGCTCTCGTTAAACGATACTGTTAGATGTCTATCTTCTTCATCATTCACTTCATCATCAACTGACTCACATTTTCACAAATTCCAAGGCTTACACATCACGCGACCAAAGTCATCTCAAATATGTCCATCAGAATTCAAAACTTTTTACTTTTTGTCAGCGACTAAAATAAAAGAGAATCGTTCATTTTGTTATCCACCTTTAATGAGCAACAATAAACTTTTTTATTGGACGAAATGTTTTCGAAATTTTATGTCTTTATTACAGTGATATTAAAGTGCACGATTAATCTTGTTTTTTTGTTGTTGTTCGATTGCGCAACACAAAATGTTTAATTTTTATGTTCATATTAGAAAGATAGGCAGGTTAATATTTTGTTTTCTGATGGAACGATGACTTGTTCAGGTAAACATGACTCGAGCGTTTCTTTTATTTGGACCTAACCGTTGTAAAAGTAATTAGTCTATTTTAATCATTCATAACATTAATGACAAATGATGTGCGTTGAATAATATTATGTTTGCGTAACTTACCTGAGAAGATGTTAAATGATGTTTAAATTTACATAGAACAGTGAAACATTGGATTGATGATTAAATTATACATACATTATTAATAAATTATGTCAAATTAGAAAATATATTAAAATTCGAGTTAAATATATTAAAAATGATATTATATATAATCTCATTGCATGGATTTACATGGATATTAGGAAACTGTATGAATAACAGTAATTTATTTTGTCAGCAATATTTTATTTTATATTTGATCATAACTTATTTTATCTTTTCTGTTATGTTCTTATTTAATACTTTAAATACATTTTATTTTTGAAATATATGATTGTATTATATATACTCTCTAAATTTGAATAAGTAAAAATTTCATTTATTTGCTGAGTGAAATATTTTTTCACTTCAAAAAAGTCAAAATTTGGACTTACGTGAGTGAATAAATTTTTCACTTCCAAAAAAAGGAAAAATTTTACTTTTTCATAGCTGAAAGAAAATTCACTTTTCCAAAAAGTGGAAAACTACTTTCTTATAAGCTAGAAATGCATTTCTCAATTAAGTTTTATATTTTAAGTCATAGACTGGTATGGTGGAGAAGACATCGGACTATCACCTTTGGGACCTGAGTTCGATTCTCGGAAAAATAGAATTTTTTCACTAAGATTTTAATTATATAATATAAAAGAAAATAGAAAAAAAATAATGCAATTATAATATATCAATAATATATTAAAAGAACATTACTATTAATAATAAATAATTTTTCACTCTTTCAATAAGTTAAGATTCACTTTTTCGAACTAAGTTATTTCTGTCTTTTTCAATCAGTGAATATTCACATTTTCAAATTTAGAGTATATATATATATATATAAAAGTATAAAAAGTCATATATATAAGATTCTTAAATACGATCAATTACAATTAAGATATTAAATAAAATAATCACAATTAAATAATTGATTATCAATTATATCGTAACAATTTTAATCAACTTGATTTGAACTTCTCATTAATTTCTTCATCAGACATGAATTTCATTCCCGAGACGATGATTGTCATAACGAAAGTTGCATTCTCGTTGAATTGAATCCAACTTTTTTTCACGGCCGCAATACTCTAATTAAAAATCGTAACAGAACAATTTCGCTTCAATTAAAACTTCGCATCCTTCATCGCCGTTAAGCATCCTTCATTCCGAAAAAGGGCTGAAAGCGTCAACTTTTTTTTTTCTTTATTTTATTTGTATTTTAACGAAACGCGTCCAATATTGCGTTTTCCGCATGCACTCTTAAATGCTGGCAGTCAGCCAGTCCTTCCATCGGCCGAAAGAACGCAGACAATGTCTCCCGCAGTTGTTCATTTAATTTTGCCAAAAATTCTGGGCGCCAGCGTCGATTGCGATAAAGTTGCTTGCTTCAACGTCACTTTTTGCAACGTCGCTTTTTGCCCTTTTTCCCTAAGTGCGACCAATTAAAAAGTTGTATTGCACTCTCAATATGTCTTTCGCTCCCAAGAGACGTCCACAAATTTGTTGAGATATGCAGAGCATTTTTTTCAGGTCGAAATTCGGAGGAATTTTGGAATTAGATAATTTACAATGCTATCCATATCAACGATTGACAGATATTATAAATAATGACATCGATATCTCAACTGCAGCCACTTGCCTCGAACAAGTTTATGGCCCTAGGGATTAACTAAATGGGTAATTAAGCGCGTTATTTAAAGTTTATCAGTTTAAGTCAAAAGTTGTGAAACACAATGGAGAAAACATTGTTTTTCAATTTCTGTCAAAGGACCGTGAAGTTTCAAGTGCCTGGTAATAAATTTTCAAAATCACGTCATTTTCGGCGTTTGGCATTGTCAAAAACGGCGCTTAGTGGTCAGTTTTGATCTTCAACCAAACATCGTTAAAGTTGCTTCTAAGTGTAACAAACAAACTTTCAAATTTTAGTACAATTTTCACTCGAAAATCTGTAACATTTTTTCACATTCCTTAAACTTAGGTTAAAAACTGTTTACATTTTTATCAATTATTATATATATTATATATATATATATATATATATATATATTATAAAAATTATATTTAATATAAAGCAATGTGTTGTGATTAAAAAAAATAAATTTCTATCTTTAATTGGGTATATTAAACATTGAAATTCATGACTTAATTCATAAATTATTTTTTTTATTACTGTCTGCGGTAATAAAAAATGTGTATCTCTTTTACTGTATTTATTGTTTTTTTTCATATTTATACTACACTATAAAAAATTTAATGTAAAAATATAGTATATATTGTATAAAATAGTTGTGATAATATTCACTACTATATTACATTGATACTATAATGTTATAGAACGAATATAAAATTAAAGTTGAAATTTAAAAATGTATATGATATCCTTAAAGTAAATATTGAGATGAGAGATGACAAAATTTGGCTTAAAATTGTATATTAATCTATACAGTGAGTCAAATTGACATATATGACAATGTATTATTAAGATTATAAATTAAACATAATGAACAAAAATGGACAAATATAATTTCAAGATTATGTAAAGAAAATTACTGAATAATAAAATACTACTTTGAAAGTTAATAATAAAAATTTCCATGCTCTTAATCAAATTTTGGAAATCGTTGAATGAGTAATTTAAATTTATAAATAATATTAATAATTAATGAATCTTATATAAGTATTTCAATGAATTGAATGCTGGTTTTATATTTCAATCTAATCACGTATAAAAATTAAATTTGTTTTTTGACTAAAAAAAACCAAACCTGATTATAAATTCAGTAAAAATGACTGGACAATATTTTTTTGTTACAATTGTATACATTTATACCAGAATAGGTAAAATTATAGTTCCAATAATAAAATTTTGTAGTTATACTGTAAAGTTATATTGCAACTTTAATCATTTATATCTCATCATATATAATTATAGTTAATGTACTATATTTT
>JABFPJ010001582.1:0-24567 GCA_022817425.1 Gryon sp. ZL-2020 | reverse complement strand
AAAAAACATGATACTTGCCTCATGTGCCCTCTAATGTGGCCCAGATCAGAAAAACTGATAACGGGTTTTGTTAAGGCTATCCTTATCATGGCCATACGCTAGGTGAGGCATGCCTCATCAAATTTTTACTAGGGAAAATTACATTAAAAATTACTATACTGTACAGCAGCGCTGTCATAGAAATATTTTGTTTACATTATTACAAATCTGTTTACTTTCAAAATACTAGAATTATAGAAAAATTTGTGATACGGAATAGCAATTTTTACTATACTGTATGACAAATTTTTCTATAATTCTATTAATTTGAAAGTAAATAGTGCTTATAAAAATGTAAGCAAACTATTTTTATGTCAGCGTTAATGTACAGTATAGTAATTTTTAATGTAATTTAATTTTGCGTGTAAAATCCGAGCCGAAGGCGAGGTTTGTAATCGCACGAGGAGAGAATTTTCTTTTATTTTCCATGGTGCAAACGATATTTTTCGCCACAAGGGAACAGAAAATGCAGTTTTTTTAAAACCCCCTAAAGATGGAAACTGCATTTTCTGTCACCGTGTGGCGAAAATACTTTCTCTCCCTGAGAAAAAGTGCCACTTTCGTCATACTTCTAAGATGGAATTTCGATGCACCTGTGAAAAAAAAGATTTTCTAAAGACATTTCTAAATATTCAGTAGTTGAAATATGAATACAAATTTAATAATAATTGCATTAAAGACTTTCCTGAGAGGGGCTCAATTGGTAAAATATCACTCCATATTCATTTGATAAATGAGTCAAAGTTCCCTATAGAAAATAATGTTTCCGAACTTCCGTGAGATTCGCTCAATCATAAGTTTAACTTGCAGAAACAGTGTATATGAAAATGTTTTACGTTTGGTGTGCATGTATATTTCTTCACTGAAATATTTTACAAACGACAAAAAAGTACCGACAAAAGTATACGGTATTTTATTAAACAATTAATTTAGATTCAATTGAAGTTTAAATTCAGTTTCAATTAAATTGAAATTTAATTTTAATTAAGTTTTAACTATAATTTTAGATTTAATTTAGTTTTTTTAGACGAAACATTTAAAATGTATTAATTAAGTAGTTATTTATTTTTTAATTGATACAGTAACTGATTCAGTACACAAAGCATATAATATATTGATGTATAAGCATTTTTGAATCGGATACTTTTTTGCCAAACAAAATTGGGTAGTAACGAAAGATATTTTTACATATCGACTTTAATATTCATTATAAATGTATACCTTTGTCTACTTTATTTACTGCATGTACCGGTGTACAAATTATAGACACTCTAATTAATCACAATAAATAATTCACAATGATTATCGATGATGATTATCGATAATATTCTTTTTATGTTTGATTATTTTCCATTGAAATTAGAAGAGTAAATAATGATCAATGCAAGTAGAACTGTTGTTACGTGGATAATCGATTCTATAATTAATGTATAAATAGTTATAAATAACGAACGTTATCCATAATCGCCTACCATTCAATGATTGTGCACAATTGTATAACTTGAAAATTCAAAGAAGAATACGTAATGGAAGTCATTGGGTGTTCTAAAATCTTTTCTTATAAATATTTCAAATGAATATACAATTATATAAGTTTGCTTATAACAATTTTAGTATAATTACACGATTTTCATATAATCTAATTACATATTACATTATAAAATAAGACATTTTTATTTTATAACTCTTTCTTCCTCCACGCAAATGTTAATTTAATTTAAATAAAAAATTTAATTAACTATAAGTTAATTAAGTTGTAAAACTTATTAGTAGAAATAATAAATGTTCTGCTGAACATATACTGTTATACGCTACGAATGATGTATGTAAAATTTAATAGTTGTATGAAGGAATATGTTAAACACATTGAAAATACAAATCTAGGTTACTATCATAACACGGCGCTATCGCAATAATAATTTGCTATTGTAATATCACAATAATGTTCTTGTTGTAATGTTTTATATATAGAGTTGATCATTAAAACTCAAGTAGTAAATATATCATACTTTATTACGATTTTATATCATACTGTAAAATAACATAGATAATATAATTAAACGTCAGTTTGAAATTTATATCTCTATCTTAAAATTTAGTTTACAGTAAAGTCTTCTGAATTTGGCTATATTGTAGATTTCGAAATCGACCAATAAATTATATATTTCAATTTTCAGAAGCGTCATTAATTAAGTTTTTGATCTGTAAAGCTGCATTGCATACAATTGTTATTTTGAATATGAAATTATAAAAATCAATTATTAATTTTAATCTCGTCGACGTTGATATGATAATAATAGCAAAACATTTTCACCTAATAAATTGCATTTATTGCGCAGTAGTATTATCGAATTGACGAAATTATTTATAAATGATTAATAATTACGTATGTTAAATTATTCCGTTACTTTTTAATCGACATTGGACTTTCAAATCAAGTATAATTTCATTTCTATTCGAATTAGTGATTATCCATATAAAATACAAGTCCAACGAAAAAACGGGGGAAAGAGGATAGAATTAGCATATGTTAATGAATGTCAAATATGATAAAAAAGAACTAGAACTGATTTCGATTTGACATCAGACTCCATGCAATTTTATTCGCATTATTACTTTTTATCGCAAACATCAAAAAATTTCATCTTAAATAGGAATTTTATTGATGCATCGGAATATATATTAATCCAATTTATTTGATTTGATTTCAGTACGTAATTTTCAGATTCTATTTTTAATATTATATTTAATTTTAGATATTATATTACATTATATTATATTAATAACACAGTTATTAAATTAATAGTTAAGATATTCGCATGGTAGAACAAAAAGTCCTGTTTACGAATTACCACACATGTGTTTGCAGAGAATATTGTCGGGATTATAATTAAATCTGCATGAAACTAATGAAAATGTTATTTAACGTCAAAATTATTATCAGACATGTGGTCTTCAAATAAGACATCAAAAGCAAACTTGTTACACATATATGAAGTAACTTTTTTGCTCTCATTCATATTATGATTCCATATATGTTCATACCAACTTCTACTGTTTCAACTGAAAACGTGGACTGTATAAATAACGTTCGAATATCACGTTCAATATTTGTATTGCGGATTATCTGTTGGTAATTCATATTAATGTTCACATAGTATCTGGATATGATATAAACATACTTAGCAATACAATTTATTATTAGCATATATTATCAGTTTTCAATATAAAATGTTTAAATTTATTCTTTTTGCATTATAAATAAATAAATAATATACTTTTTTGTTTATCACAAATTTATATAAAATAAATCTAAAAAAATGAATTATTTATTATAATCTTATGATTTAATATAAAGATTAAGATTGACTTTAAGACGAAATAAAGAAAATGGCGTGAGTACCTGCGTGAGTCAGACACTAGGGAACTTCCCTCTTTCTATCAGATTCGCTATTACTGTCTCCTCGATGTCTCGATTCAACTTTATTCCCTACACCTCGGAGTGTACCTTTCAAATTATCAAGGCTTTTCTTTCTTAACAACCCCTCCTTTCTATATATATATATATATATATATATATATTACGTTTTCAAATTTCTTCCGGCTCTCATTTCGTGTCTCTCATTTGGCTTCCCTACGAACAAAATGAATTACGAATTCTGTACTCATTGGATTCCTTTATTGCGAAAAATTTCCAATTTTATTCGTATTTTTCGTAATGATCATTAATACATTAATTCCGTTGAATTATTATGTAAAATATTGTTGATTTACGAGACAATTATTGACATCATATTTTATGAACTGTATTTAATTATTAAATCTCAATTAGTAAATTCTATATAAATGTATTCAGCTTTCATTATAATAAGTACATTATTGTTGTATTAAATTTATTTATCTCTTGCCATATATTACCTATGTCTTATTTATGTCACAAATAAGTCCAATTTCAATCTGCACAATTTCGCTTATTTATGACAACCAAAATGTCATCTCTAAAATGCGACAATTTCAAGTAGATTCACTTTAGTTTACGTCATGCAGAAATCTCTTTCGTGATTTATCGTCGAGAGTATTATTATTTAAATAATTTCCTCAAACACTATCATTGATATTATATATCGTCCAGATCATTTGATACAAAACGATAAAACGGTTAACATTTATCTTCGTCAAGTTTAAAGAAAATGAAATAAAATTGCTATCGTGACATTTCTCTTTACTCGATTTCAGATAACGCATTACTGTAATCGAGAATAATAACTATAATTTTGTCATCAATTTGAACATTCAGAAATTAATTATCAATGACATCATTAGCACTATCACGAAAGTGTAGTTAATAGTCGCGTTATTTCGCTGTTGTATTTGATTAACATTACTTTCAATGCAACGAACGATGTCATAAGTAATCGATATATGTATAGTACGAAACTGTTAATTAAAAAGTCTACATTTCACGAAACAATGCATTCATTGCGTATATATAATTACGACAATTTTTGTCCTTATTAAGTTTCTTTCCAAACCAAATATGTTTAATAAACCTCTCATCAGTGTCTATTAAAGTTCAAAGACGCAAAAACTAAAGTATCTCGTGATCTGCCGAGGATCTTCATGGTATTTGCCAAGTTATGTCCGAACAAGATCAATATTACTTGAGTTAATAACTCAAAATCACTCGATTTAGTCGAAAAATGTGTATGAAAAAATACAATAAATTAATTAAAAAATACAAGTTTCTATTGAATTTAATTTAATTTCACACGAATTTATGACGGTAATTACGAGAATGACAATAGTTAAATTATAATGTTACTTTGGATTGACTATTTTGCCATTCATTACCAGTATTCGATCAAAACAGGTATTCTGTACTGGATTAGTACTAATTATCCATAGTGGGTCAATTCCATCCTTGCAACAGTAGGCTCTCTAAAGCCTAGTATAAAATTTGAGTGATGGCACAATACTGATTATCGAAATCAGAAATTTAATCCATAATATGATTAATTATTATTAATTATTATATTTATAATGCTTATTAAATGAAACAAATATTGCAAAGTGACTTATATTTATCAATCACAAAAAATCTAAAAATTACATTGTATTAAATTATTTCTTAAAGGGAAATGCTAGTCGAAAAGGAAACTTCTCTATTTCTCTCTTCCACTAGTCCGTTAAACAAAAATTTTTCATTTGATATAAAAATTAGACATAAAAATATTATCTTTGAATTATTGTTTTCACTGTAACATTGAAGTATTAAATAATATTCATCAGTTACAAAACTACGCTAAGTTTCATTGTAAAATAATCGGATTTCAGAATGTTCGTCGTTGTAAAATGCGATGTTTAAGTAATTTCCATAAAAAATTATTCAACGTCACTTTATCTAATTACAAATTAACAATTACTTAACTTCGCCGTCTTAATGACCGCATAGTAATTAGCGGTGACTTATATTTTCGTAAATTCTCAAAGTGAGAACATTATGTCATTTAAATTTACCGTACATTAACGAAACTAAAAAGCAAAAAAAAAACGCTATATGTAAGGAAAATGTCGCGAAAATGTAAAAGCTGAATTAAAATTAATTTTTCTTCCTAATCAAGATTCATATCCTATATAATTATATTTATGAAAATGAAAAATAAGCATTTTTTTATAATTTTAAAATCTACTCTTCATTGAAATTGAAATTGAATCTATTTTTTTTTTCTCTTTTCGATGAAGTTGAGCATTTGCGTTTGAAGGAGAAGTTATAATGCGTTGCCAACAGGATGATTCGTCATTAATAAAGGCACAACAGCATCTCTACGATGATGCGGGATTATAGCATAAATATAAACATATACCAGTTGCTTTTGCAAATGCTAAAAAAAGAAGCGATGATTCATAAACCATTTTTCCCCGGGCTTCATTAATATCTTCTTTTCTATCTTGTCGTCGTTTGGTCTCGTCAACTAGCTCCGTCTCTGTTTCGCCTGGCTTCGCACTCCCATAAAATACTCCGGCGAGCTCCGTCGGGGGTGAGCACAAATGGGGAACTCTGCCATCTGCTTCAACCCCACCAGTCGCTAACCAACGCGACTCAACCGGCGTCCGATCGATGGAGCGTCGCCCGCGGTGAGTAACCCGTCGACGGCCTCCAATTCACCTATGACCAACCGCGATTTCGATATCACAGAATCACGCTCAAATGTCAATGTAATTTTGTATTACAAATCTTTACCAATAATTCCATCCATTCAACGCACACACAAAAAGATTGCTTCAAGTTAAAATTCCAGTTCAACTCAGAATTAAAGTCAATTTTTGTGGTTGAACTTAATGATAAAAGTTAAATACATTGCATTGTTCTGATACAATTTCAGAATAAAAAAGAAATAGAGTATTTCTATCGCAAATTTGATTTCGGTTGATTTAACTAAACTGTCGGGACTAAGTGTAGCAAATATTTTGCTTGTCGTTACCGGAAGTTTAACTAAATTTCTAAGTTTAAATAACCTCAGCGTGAGACTGAAGTTATCTAAATGTCGTCTAACTGAAGTCACATTTATTTGCTTTGACAAGATTGTTGTCTTTGAACAATAACTGCGAATATTAGTCGCTTGTAGTACATTTTGGAACACAAATGGAAATGATTTATGGTCATTATAGTTGTGATAACAAAGTTTTCCTGATAGCCAAATTGAAGTATTTTTTTTATTGTAAAATTATAAACTAAAGTAATTAATACACAAGTAAAAGCAAATTAACTAATTTATCAACAAATTAATTATATGTAATAATAAATAATAATAATCTAACTAATAGAACTAAATTGTACTCAATTAGTTAATTGACTGTTAATTTTAATATTAGTTAACTTAAACGGTTAGATTATTGCAACTATTTTGCAAATTTCATCTGTCGATATTAACGTATATCATCATTTTCCCAACTCAACAGCATTTATGCACGAAATGAAGATATTTTATTGGAAATTAATAAGAACCGCTGATGTAATTGTGGGAGCCAATATTGTTTACGCATAATAATGATCTATCTCTTTACTTACCTTAATTAACTTCGTTTTTATACAAACAAATATATCTATAGAATTAACTTTAGATGAACCTCAAGAAAGTATATACATTTTCGTGAATCTTTAAAACTATAAATACTATCAAAATAATTTGATTTATTTTTTGCTATTTCAATTAAACTATATTTTAATTAAAATTCAAATTTCTATTAAATACTATTAAAAAATTGTTTTGTACAAATTTATCAATTTAACATGCATGCATAGGACTATAGATTTTCATATATTCTTATTTATCTTTTCCTATATTACCATTTTTTCATAATAAAATAATATTACTTGTTTACTTCCTTAAAAAATATTTTATCGATTGCAAAGCCTGTTTGTTGTTCTTCTGCAAAGCACCAACAAAGCACATTAAACTCTTAGAAGAAAAAAATGTCCTTTCTCTTCAAGACAAGGAGTATTAGCCCCCGATGTTTTCATATCAATGAGAGGCATTACAGCATCGATGACATAGATTACCAGCGAATCAATGACAAAGCTGACAAGGACGTGTAAAGTTTTTATCAGTAGTACAAGATAAGTTGCTCATCATCGAGTCACTGAAGAATGTTTTGTCGACAAATTTAAAGAGACACGTTCAATATTCCACTTGCATTTTTCTTTCTCAAGCGTTGTCTGCTGGATATTTAAATTGAATTAGAAATGAACAACTGGGAAATTTAATTTTTCCATGTAATATTTGTCTTTCTAAATGCAAAATTCATAAACATATTTCGGCTTCAAGAAAAATGATTTATATAATTTTTATTACAAATATTAAATTGATTTTAGTAATACAAATATTGGTTTAATTTAATGTAAAATGATACAATTTGCAAAATATGCGGAATAACTTTGAATTGAGTTAAAATGAAAATGAATATTTCGAATAAGAACGCGCTCAAAATTGAGCCTATATGCGGCATGCAACATGTATGCTGTGTGTAACATGTGTTGAACATGTATGCAAATTAGAACTGGATGCTATACATTAATCATATGGACGCGCTGTTCTGAAATGCTCTTTTTCAAGTGATAAAAGCTCAAAATTTTATTTGCATAGTAATTAATTTAATTACTGTTTCCTCTTTTCGTTTTCTCTCACGCTAATGTATAATATAAGCAGCGCCATTTTTGGATATATTTGTATCAACAAAATTATAATTTGTTAATGTAAAATAATGTTGAAATTAGTTGATAATGAAGTTTCTCGAAAATATGTGTATACATTCGGAGTTCAATTTATTAAACAATTTGATATCGCAGCTTCCATTAATTTTACGTTGGCATTAAATTATGATCGTAATGTGTGAATTAATGATCGTAACATGTATTTTAAACTTTCATTCAATACAAATGTGGCTATATTACAGTTAGCTCTCACACGAACATGTTTTCAATATAAAATATAGTAAATTAATTTGAATAATAATAACATAAATGCTAAATTGATATAGTAAAATTACATTTTATAAGTTATGACTAGAATTTAATATTGCCAAATAACCGATTTAAAATACATAATTGAAATAAAGGACAAAGTTTTATTATTTATAAATTTTATTATAATAAACGTTATATTATAATTAAGTTATATTAATGAGAGTATAATTACAATTCCTTTACCAGTCTAATTAACATAGATACTTACCTAACAAAGGTCTTTGTTGTTTACGATGAGGAGGATAAAATAGAGATCTTTGAATGGATCACTGAATAGTTAGAAAAGACCGTTCGTGTATTAAGAATGAACTATGACAGGGGCTGAATTCGGAATAATTGTGGTAAGTCCGCCACGTGTCTCGATATTGAATTCTACAGCAAAAGGTGTTATTAGCTAGTACATTGTAGGATCTATTATTAAGTTACTTAATACATGGAAAATGAAGTGGAGATACTAAAGGCGTATATTGCGCAGATGCAATTGAAATGGCGTGTGACGTTTATTAAACAGTATATTTCAAGTAATAAAAGAAACAAGCTTGCGTTCGTAAATATGGCAGTTAAAATGAAAAGTACGTTTGATACTTTTCCGATACTTATTCTACTGATTTGTATCACCCGTTACATCCTTGTCAGAAGAATACAATTCAAAACTTGTTTACAAAGTTTATACAATGAAATAAAAATAAGAATTAATTCTATACTTCTTATAATGTTGAAAATTAAACAAAAAATGTGTCAAGAATGACTTGTTCCACTTCAAATTTGCATAAATCAAATTTCAAGTTATAGAAGGGATACAAAATTCATGTTGTATCCCTGCAATTCTGCATGAAACGAAACAAAATTTTTGTCATGTAAAACTTTGGATAAAAGTATAAAATGGAAATTTATGAATTGTTGAGGCTGATGTTTCGATTCCTATTGCCATTCATTCGATAGCAGCATTAACTGAAATGGAATATATATATATATATATTTAAAAAAAGAAATCAAGTAAAAAAGGTAGCAATAAAAGTCATAATTTAAAAAGTTTGTAATTAACATTTATAAAGTTAGTTATTTTCTTCTTTCTCAAAGTTTTACAGTAATTTACAATTTATTTACCTCTCTCATTAATTCCGGGTTTTTTAAGTCAGTAATTACAGTCGATTTACTAGCTGCCGGTCATATATATCTTCATTAATAAAAAGTAATTTTCTTTCAGGATAATCCGTGAATAGTCTTCAATGCATACAATGTTGCCTGAAAGAGAATATTAAGTGCAACAATTACTAATACAAATTAATAACACACAATAATTATAACACCCCTAGTAGAAATTGATCGGGCTGTAATATGGATGTAACGCAGGGCGTTGATAGGGGCCTGATAAGGGGACGTCGCCTGATCAGGCCCCTATTGACGCCCTGCGTTACATCCATATTACAGCCCAATGAATTTCTACTAGGGACAATCAATATTAAATATTGCTCATTATGAAAAATATCGAACGTTTTCTCACTTTTTTATAACATGAATACATTGTTAATAAATAAAATCACAATTAAAAAAAAACAATATTTACGTGAAAATATGCCAACAAGTATTTGATAGTGAAATGTCGCATCAGTATGGAAATGTGCAAATAAATATGCATTTTCAGTTATACGTTATTTATTATACGTTATATATATAATCGAATTTCAGCCAAATAACAGTGGGAAATGTTGTGCATGTCTATATATATACATGTAATTATGCAACGAATTTACATTATGTTTAATTTAATGGCACGGTTTACTGCGTTGTCTTCGAAGTCTGAAACGTAATACAACGCGGGGCGTCTGCTAATCGATAAATGCGCAACTAGTGTATTCTATTTTCATTAACAGTAGAAGTAATTAAATGAATCGGGAAATGAATAAACAGTTGTGTTTTGTTGCAATTGTTGGCGTTCTCATTATGGATATATTGTATCTACACAATCATTAGAAATGATTAATCATTGAAATATTAAATGTAAATAGTTTTTGTTTTATTAACTATATAATTATATGTGCATACAATATTTATATATAATATGAGAGAAACGATATATTTACTATATTACTGTTTATTTTATTTGTTAAATAAATAAACAAATGTTAAAATATTTGATTATTTAACATTTATTTTAATTACTTAAATAATTATGCTCTGATTATCTGACTAGTAATCTTTTTTTCCTCAATGTATTTACACTGTATAACTAAAAGATAAGTTTTCTTTTTTCTTAAGAATGAATGTGAATTGACATAAGTAAGCGCAAAATACAATAATCTGTTGGTTCTTGTTGCTTTGCAAACCTATCTTTTGTCTGCCATTGAATCTTTGTTTCGTGGTAGAATACACTTGGCGTAATACACAAATATATAGGTATACGCGTTGTTCATCTTGTATGTTTCAGGCCGAACGTACAATAGTTCCTCTAATAAATCAGAACAATCATATGCATTCAAAATTAATTTCAAATATGCGTCAGAAATGATGAAAATACGCGATTTAACTGAAGAATCGTGTAATTCTTGTTGTTAATTACCAGATAAGTAGTTGCAAACAAAAGCGGATAAAGATTAAAACACGTGTAGATTATGTATGGTTAATTAATGCTATCTTATGTTTATTGTGTGATTCTTGAAATTATGCACTTTTATGATGTATCTGTAAAAAGGTAAGTTATACATTCGTTGTATAATCCTTTTTATTATATATAAATTAATTTTGCTTGGTTCAATGAATTTATAGAATGAAATATGTATAATTTCCTTTTGATCAAATGCATAGATAACTAAAATAATCAACAGTGATTCGCACAAAATCGATATGCGATTTTAGTCCGGAAAATTATACGTTTCTTTCATTATTTCTGCCGTTAGACATTGATTGCAGTAATCGTTACAGAGAAACAACTGATTGATCGATTTTTTATATTTGTTGAATCATTATTATTTTGTATTAAATTGTCGTTTCTCGATATGAATGTTTAATCCATTACAGATGAGATAATTTAAAAACTTTCATTACAACATGTTTTTACATATTCTCTTTTTACTCTCTTTTTATCACTTTTTTAATTGTTTTTATCAGTCACGTATTTTCAGTTAAATTTGTAATTTTTTAAACAAAAACTTTGTCTATAAATAATGCACCTATTATTTAATCGTTACTACCGTGGAGTTATTTAGAATTCAATGTATAAGGTATTAAAGTATTTCAAAACTTTCACAAGCTCAAAGATGGTTTAACTTAGCCATAAGTTTAGCTGAACTAAAATACAAGTTCAAATGGAAATCCAAAATTGATTTCATCTTCTTAAATTGGCAAACTAGATTCTACGTATAAATTAAACTTCTGACATAACTCATCCGCATGTGAAATATTTGTTCATTTAATTTGCAACAATTCTATAATTTAACAATTATAACTAATTAAATACATACTTTTTGTATTCTCGTTTTTGCTGCAAAAACGAAAATACACAATTGTTTAAATGATGAATATTACAGTCAAATATGATTGTAATATTCATCATTTTGAATTCAATTTCATCATATCTATCACACAAATGCTTATATCAATCAAGTAAATCAGTGTTTCGTCAATAACTAATTATAATTTAATGTACGTATTAATAACAGTTTCTCAAACTGTATACACATTATTAGAAACTCGATCGTAATTGAAGATATACGAACTAATAGGGCGCATTAATGCCGATTACTTTTCCGTATACTACTGAATAAGACGAGAGAACCCCTCGCGGCGATTAAGTCTTGTTCTGTCGCTGTCGATGCCAAATGTGCCGAAGTCGTGCAAGTTGCGATTGTGTTTGCTTTAACGAGTAATCGATCATTCGCTTTCGGACAAAGAACATTCACGGGCTTTATCCAATTTTATCTTAAATCAACTGCTACTCTGTATATGGAAAATATTGATTTCAGCCCCAGCAAAGTGAAACAACAAAGATCCAAACAAATACACTAAATACATATCTTGAAACTCACTACACAGTAAAAAAAATATTTAAATATTTACACGATTTCGTGTAAAAATACAAATTAATGTCTAAAAAGTGTTAATTGTACACCGATCAGTGTACCAACAGTCAATCATAATTACACTTTAGATATATTTACACCTTTGGGTGTAAAAAATTACACCGAAATTTTTACACTTTTACACTGGCACGAGATTTTTTTTACTGTGTAGAAACTTTATTTTTTTGCTCTGCTTGAATTTATTTGTGTAAAACACAAATTTGCGCTATTTCGCTCTTTTAAATATAGAGCAAGATAGAGCAAAACAGCTCAATTCTCTCTATTAAAGATAAAGCAAAAGAGAGTGAAATAGAACTTTTGCTCTATTAAAGATAAAACAAAAAAGAGACAAATGCAACTCCATTTTATTCTACTTTGCTCTATCAAAGATTGAGCAAAATAGAATAAAATACCAATATGATTTGCATATTTGGAAATAATTCTTTTTTTCTTTTCAATTACGATTTTCTTTCGTTTTGTAAAGTTTGTGATTTCATAGGAATAACAAATTAGCAAGCGCAATTACTGCGCCGCAGTAACTTAATAATAATCAAGTGTTAGTTGGTAGTGCAAAATCATTCATCTTATTGACAATAATAATATTATCAAAGCCCGTTCCTGAACATGTGATTGCGTCCAAATAATTTGCTACCAACGTTTTGCTTATTGTCGAAGCCATTTCTCCTGTGCGTGCATATATATAATAACACTATCTTGATATGTCTATTTGACGTCACACAAATGTGCATTTAATTCACTACCTGTGTACATATATGTTCAACACACACATTCAAACATCCCATAAATTCGCAAACAACTTCTCTAACGAATTGAGAGAGCTATTTTTTGCGCAAGATAACAATTTAAGAGAAAAATAAAAATGGCTTTTTTCGAGCACCTAAATCGAGTGCCGATAAATTAAAATGTCACGTTTTGTTTCGATTCAACCCCATGAAAGCATCGGTCGATAGTCATCTTGAAGATATTTGAAAAACAAGCAACCAAATAAACGCTCGCTTCGATAAACGTAAATCGAACCATTTTGCACGCAGTTTGAGCATTTGACTTTAATTGTTGATGAAATTTGCATTTAAACGACAAAACATTTTTTTCAAACAAATTGATATTTTACAATTTTATTGGACATTCTAAGAATAATTAATTAATTATATTCATTAATTGGACTTTACTTATTTCGTATATAAAATAATGAAATAATTAACTCCTACTAAAGGAGAATTATTTTAATTATATAAATTAAGGATTTCCATTTTCTTAATTTAAACAAATGATAATATAATTTTGTTGATTATGTATTATTTCGAAATTGCAAGAAATGTATAAAAATATATTTTCGTAGTATGTTATATGCTAATTAAAGGAAATCTAAGTAAAGATATATGTTGTTTAATAAAAAAACAATGAAATAAAGATGAATAAATAAAAACGAAATGAAAACGTACATTTAGTTTGGAAATGTTACTATTTCCACGCATGTTACTTGAGGATTGTTGTTTGTTCTCAATTTTTTAAATAAAATATGAGGACTTTAATGTTAATGAGTTAATCAATTATAAATTATCGTATTCAAAAGTATAATTATAACGTATAATATTAAGGCATGTAAATACACTGCATATACTATTAAAACGCATAATTACTTACAATTAAAAAGATACATTTAATTAAAATATTAATTCGCAAAGTCCTTTCATTAATCAGCGGTCATTTATTTTATGCTCATAAATATGTATGAGTCAATACACGGTCTTATTCGCATGAAGATTAAATCGGATCGTATGCTTTTTTGTCCAACCCCTACAACCCTTGAAATTGACAGATATTAGATCAGATATAAATGCGTAGATTTATCATCGTCATCGTTGTTCGCCAACATCTCATTCTCTGTCCCTTTTTTTCTCCTGTGATTATCCTTTGTTAAGATTCATGGGGGTTTGCATCCCCTTCTGTTCGTAGGATCAAAAAAAAATTACAATCTCTAATTATCATACCGCCTGAAATACGTTCATGACATCTTTCGATAAGCTTCACGTCGGATAAATTCATCGTTCGCATTTGATAATCATTTCTCAGGGGGATTAGCGTGAAATCACAAAGCGATCGATGACCCTAATGAATAGATGAAGACAATAAATAGAATGAGACGCGGGTGTAATGTCACACCTGTTTCAAAGTAGAGGTCGTTAAACTTGAAAAGAAAAAGAATAATTGCAAAAAATTGTAAAATCTTTCTCCCCCATTTCGTTCTTTCGTTTGTTCTTTTCTTTTGCATAATCGTACGATAAAGAAATTTCATTTTTATTCATGAAAGAATTAATCGAGAAAAATTATTTTCAAATCAATTTAGTCAATGAATATTAGTAATCAGTTAAAAGCTGAATGTGGAAAGAAATTAATATTTGCTCACGTATGTCCAAGAAGGAAACATATTTTTGACGATGACATAAATAACGAAGAAAAATTAAAAATCTATCTATAAAATAAAAGAGAAAGAAGGTTAAAGTAGAGAAATATACACAATATAATTAATTCTATCATATTATTTTATTAACAGATTACACTGCAAGATGATTTCGAACAATGAAATCAATAACTGTCTCCTGTTTCCTAAGAGAACATTTAAGCCGTGGCATAATTTTCTTGTTTTTAAATTATCATTACAGAAAGCAAATATAAATTAATAATTTATAGTTAAATGTACATTAACTTTACGAAATTTCTAAATCACAATGACGAATTTCCGGATGCTTTTTCTGCAACAAAATGTACATAATAAAATTACTGTTATTGACGCAAAAATATATTAATACTATTATTATCATAATTCCTACCTTTAATTTTAATTCAATTCGATCGATCTCACCACCTAACATATCCACGATATTTTCACCGTGGTTGAGCAGGAAAGCCTCGAGCTGATCGATGTCCTTCATCTGTTTCACTTCCTAAATCATTAGCAAATATACATTATAATATTATAATTATGATTATTAATTAATTTTATTATTACTCATTGAAATCACGTCGTTTTGTCCGTAGGGTAGAAAAAGACGTTTAGCGATAAAAGTTTTGTTTCTTTTTTTAGGAGCCAACTTGATATGCTTTTATGACTTTGACATTATAATTATTATATTGGATATTGGATAATTCAACATCTTCATTACCTCGAACATCCTGTTCAAATCATGTTTATCGAGGTACGATCTCGTAAGTTCTCGACCATCAAAATCTAATTCTGCTTTGTATCGTACAACGCTGTTTCCCATATCAATTCCTTTGACATCATGAATAGTTCGTACCTAAAATATATTTTTTAATTAATACTTTTATTAGAAAATGTGAATGAATGAAAAAATACAAAAAAATAAATTATAAAAAGACACATTGATTATTTAATCAGTTTATTTAACCGATTTACATTGTTTTGCTAAAATGTTTTAAATTACTTATTTCACAAAGTGTTTTGAAATTGTTTTTTTTGTCGTCAAAAAATATTATCTTCAAAATTATGAAAAATGTGCAATAAAAAGAATCTCAACAAATTGCATGATTTTTAACTTTATTATTACATGTCACGGTTATGCTAATTCACTCAGACAGTTTTTGCCGGCAATTTGATTTATTTATTCAAATTAAAGAACCCCAAGAATTTAAACAGCTCAGCATAAATGGGGGAATACATTGAAAATACGATCGCGTGTTCATGCAAGCAGAATTATAATTGTTATTTAAAGAAAAAAGGGAAAAAAGAGAAAGAAAGAGAGGAAAATGAAAAAGAAAATCACCATGATATCAGCTTCTAATACAGCGTTGATTTTATCAAGTATTTCCTGAGGGATACTTCGTCCCACGAGGGCCGCACTATTCGTGCGAATTATAAAAAGCGATACACCACCGAGTAATCCGCCAACAAGTAGAGATCCAATTGCATCAAATGCTGGATTGCCAAGATATGAAGTCAAACCCATACAACTGGCGGCACATAATACACCTAAAACCTGAATTCATTTGCAAATATACACAAATGATTTCATTACTATAAAAACTACTTTACTTTTATTCCTTTTATCGATCTAACAGATTGTAAATTATTTTACAGTCTGTTAGATTGAAATGTTTAAGTATGAAAACATAATTTGCATAATCAATAAATTATTGAAATATTTGTTCGGAAATAAAATAATGAATAAAATAAAGTAGGGAAAAGTTTTATTTACTTTGTATGGGCAAAACTTTAAGCGTTTACTTTCAAAAGTTTGATATTTCATTTAACATTGTTTGAATCAATAATTAAAATTAATAATAACAAAGAAACTGATAAGTAAATATTGTGCTTCATAAAAATACAGTGATTTAGAGACAGTTTTTTTCAACGATACGATATTTATTATCTCTGACATTTTCATGTACTTGCTCGCCAAGTTTTTATCTTTTTTTGTTGAAATTCAAAGTTTCTTTTTTCAGATGGTCTAGATATTCGTGATTGGTGGGGATCTTGACAGTAAAACTTTTTTATTAGCATAAGCCACAAATGAAAAAGTACCTAAGAAGAGCACGGAAAGTATAATTTAGTTCTTCGCGGATGCAACAAGAAATGTCGTTTATCAACAGCGGAAAAAAATGCACAATCTGCAAATATATTCTACAAGTATATACGGATGTACATTTTTTTTCTTTTTTCTCTATTAACAAAATTCATTATTGAAATGATAAATATTAGTAAATGAAATTTTGACTATTGCAGCTAATTATTCGATTTCTAATCATTAAAATATTATTATACAATTATGCAAATTTGTTTTATTTCAGTATTATTCATACCGCAGCGAAGTCTTCCATTAAGACAACATTAACGGACGGATCTTGTCCAGAAAGTACATATTCTTTAAGAGTTTTTCCCTTTTCCAGAGCAGCCTTTTTTGTCGAAACAAAAGCATTTCTAAAGGAAATTCCATCAAGCACAAATGAACAGGCCAACGTAACGTAAGCCCAATAAAATGATTCCAATTCATTTGGAAACATCAAACCGTGAAATCCATGATATATCGAAAGTCCAGCTCCCGCGCAAAGAATACCAACCCCTGATGCCAAGGCCGTTACATATTGCATATTTGTATATCCGTACGGATGATCGGGATTTGGATTCTGTAAAGAAAAAAGAAAGTAAATAAATGCGAGATATATTGGATCACAAAATATGACATTTTTCAATATAACTCAACAAATTGATATTGTAAGATTTAATGTCAAATAAAACTGCATTTCTTACTTTCATGTAAAATAAATAAAATTGCATTTATTTGTTCGGTAAATATACTTTCAAAGGATTTAATAAAACTGATATTTTGAGTTACTTGTTATTCTGGTTGTTTTTTAATTTAATATACAAATAAAATAAAAATTGAACAAATTTTTATTGGTTTTGGAAATTCGTTTCATATAAATTGCATATCGTTTTTTCTCACCTGAACGGATTTTTGAATACCATAGGCAAGAATCACTTGATTTAACGTATCTGCTGCTGAATGGACGCATTCAGAGAACATACTGTGCGAACCAGTGGATAACCAGGCAAAAAATTTGCAGAAGAAGTTAAATAAATTTCTGCAATGTAAATGCCATATTTCAGAATGCAAAAAATAGCAGAACTCTTTTACAAACTATTTATACTAAAGTAAAAAATTATAGAAAAATAGAGAGAATTTATATTTTAGTAGTTATAATATCTTTTAAAATTATTTTAGTTTTTCATGACATTTAAGATAACGTTTATAAAGGTCAATTTATATAACTTTTAACTTTTTCATTCGAAAAATTACACTTAAGACTTTTTCGTCTGTCATTTCGACTTTACAAAATTATGAAAATCTGCGTCATTAGCAAAACTTTGTCCATTTAGATATGAGGTATTTTGTTTTTAAATGTTCTCATAAAAAGTAATAATAAAATAAATTATAATGTAATTCTACTTTTTAAGAAAGCTAAAGAATTAACATTGACTTACAATGTTTCATAACTACTGATGTAGAGAATTAAAAAAATAGTGAGTTTATTTATTCTTACGTAGCAACTGCTGTCAAAACGACTTTTCCAGATCTGCCAAGTAAGCCTCGATTTTCTAATTCAACATTGGTTGACATTTCCTCTCTTCTGTAATCACGCACTCTTCTCTTAACAGTAAAAAAGTCTGCAAAAAAACATCAATACTCATTGTTATCATAATACAAAATGCTCAACTTATAATTAATTAATTAATTAATTAATTAATTAATTAAGATTGTTGCCCTTTGCTAAAAGTATCTACTTACTCTGCTCATGAGTTTTTCTCTCGAGTTCTTTTTTTAAAAGTTCTTTCAATAAAGCTTCGCGTGATCCCCAAACTTCAAGCGCTCTAAAACATCATGAAAGTACACATTAAAGAATTACTTTAAAATGTTACAAAGTATTATTAAACTTATATGTATTTAAAAGTATTTTCTTCTAAGCGTCTTGTTATCAAAGTTGTTCATATTTATTCTGCTTTACTTTGTATCAAAATACAAAATATATCTAATTTAATCAATTTTGAAATTAATTGGGTAATAAAAATTAATAAGTTATCAAATTCTTACTTTGCTTCAACATCTTTTCTCCAGTAAACTGTGATTGGTGGTTCATATTCGTACGGCGATCTTCGTTTAGTCTTTGGCAGCGACTCCAAGTCAGAGGGTTTTAATAAAAAATCTGTCATGGCTCTCATTGGAGTAATAAAATTTCTTTCCAGTGATTCTGTATTACGATCTGCCCTCTTTTTCTTCGCCGATACTGCGACAAAAATTATAGCATCAACTTTAAACTTTATAAATTAGAATGTATTCTTATCTAAACATTTCCAAATAAATTAATACATAATTTAACAAAATCTGCAAATCCATTTTGCCTTACCACTTTTAAGTGATGCTTCTTCCAATGATCCTTGACTTTTTTCATCCTTTGTTTTAACATTTTTAGCGTCATTTTGCTTGTCTTTATCATCGAGTGTTGCAGTTGTATTTACATTTAAAATTCGTTCCTTAAGTTTGCCCAATTTTTCATCGCTGATTGGTACAATTCGTTCGTTTAATTTCTTCTCAGCTGATTTAACGACACCGCTGACCACTTTTGCTGCCGTATCGCTGCTGTCAACATTTTTCGTGGAAAAACGCAAGAAATGTTTCACACCCAGCTTCAATTCCTGAATACTGTTTGTTTTAAGACTATTACAAACTTTTCGACTGTTTGATAATACATGTATGTATTTGGATGTCACCAAAATACTCGTTTGCTGCTTGGAGTAACGAACTTGAAATATCAAAAATTGATCCGACTGATGTAGGACGTTACGTCTTATAAAATTTAAAAGACTGTATGATCGATGGAGCATAATGTTAGCTCTTGCGTTATCATCTGTTCAGTATTGAAAGTATTCGAATTCGGCGTTGATTCAAATTTTCAATTATAAGTGCAAATTTTAGTCACTTTTAAGAATTAACATTTTTCGCAATTGCGTAGTACTGCAACATAAATAAATAAAAGCATTATTATAATTATAATTATTTATATATATGTATGTATACATATATAATAACATATATTTTGTAGACAAAGTAAAAAATATTATAAATATTCAATTTATAAATAATGTACGACGAAAATGCTACAATGTAATAATGAAGTATATACTTTCATATTTAATTTATAAACATTTCCAAAAATAACGTTTACTTAAAATTGTATACATAAATTTATTCAATTACTGTACAATAATTTCTTATATAATACTGTATTATCAGCAGTACCATATTAGCAAATAATTACTGATATCAGCAAATTCTATGCATTCGTTTGAAATAAGATTTAATTTTAATACATTAATTATTGAGAAAGTGTTTGTTGCAATATTTCAATCTATAACTAATACATTTAAATTTATATAAATATATTACAACTCACAAGCAAGAAAAAACAATTATACAATATTTATATGCGTGCATTTGCGTCGAATGAAATATAAATTTTTAACTAGCCTTACAAAGAGCTTTTAATAACAAACTGAATATATGTAATTGAAATTACATTTAAATATTTAAAGTTACAAAGTCGGTGCATAATTCATTATAATAAGCATTTTCTTTATAACAATTGATCGTTACATTTCTTAATGTATAAAACTCAAAAAAAAAGATAACCAATTTTTTTGTAAACATATTGAATAATCAAAACAATAGTAAAAGAAAATAGAATAAATACCTGAAGCTTCTTTTCTAGTTTGACATTGCCTTATCGCTTGATATTACTCCATTTCACCGAAGCAGTCATTTCACATACAATTATTAATACAGGAAAAAATATATATGAACAAAACGCGTTAACCGAATGAAATGATAGTATAAACAAAAAATGGTAGTGACATTATTATATTATATTTGCTTATCATCTTTGTCAGTAGCACATTAGTTAATTAGTTAATATCAAAATCTACGTTTTGTTGGCTCTGATGTGTGTTTCGTTTTTGGCCATTAACTTCATCCTTTTTCCTATTTTAGTTGCTTCACTTTTTCACAGATGACTCTATCTTGACATTACGCATGTGTTGTGTCGATTCTTGTGTCGGGTTAGTTAAATAAATGTTAAGATTTATTTTATTATTTATCATTAAATTAGTGGAATTCTTTATGGTAGAAATAATGAGTTAAATACATTAATTTAATATGGAATAATGGAATAATAATGTGTAAGATAATATTTTATTTATTGAGTCGGTATTATCAACAATTGAAAAAGTAGATTTCGTGAAATCATTTCTTGAAAGCTTCCTATTTAACTAGTTGTTGGTAATATCAAACCGAAAAAAAAGTATCCGAGAACTAACGTCATCTGGCGAGCATTTAAAATGAACAAATTTAATTTAATAATTTGAAAACAATTAATTAACTGTTTTAAATAATTGTACATTTTCTTATTCTTTTATAATTTTTAACTTACTCAGTAGTAAAAAAATGTAAATTTGTTCTTCTAAGAGAAAAAAGTAAAAGATTATATCTAAATTAAATTTAAATCTTCTAATTAATGAGAGGACAAAAAATTAATTAGGTCTTTTAATTTTTAAATGGAAGGCAAATTTATGAAACAATACTGCTTTATGTTACAACATTTGATAAGAACTAAAAGTTTTTCACATTTTTACGAGAAATTTTACGTACTTGTCTTCTTAGATCGAAAAGTCATAAAACACAGTAAAAAATATTGATCTTTTAAAAAATGTTACAAATAAATCTAAAATAAGAAGTCAATTCTAAAACTAATAAATATATCCACTATTTATTAAACAAATCATTTTTTTCTGCAATTTTAATGAAAAATCAAAATTATTTTAATAGAAAAATCTTGAATCATCTGTATTACAATAATTGTCTAAATATGAAAAAAAAATTAATAAATGGTTCTACCTTTCTGCTTGTCTTCAATAATATTGGGAAGGATGGAAGTATAAAGCACGGAAAGGAAAGAAGATTGACGACGATATAAACTTTGACACCCTGGGTATTATCGTGATAATTAAACTAACTTTCATCTTGCGGAAGCAGCAGAAACTGCAAGCCATGTTGAATTATCTCGTCACAACTTCTCTACTTTCGCGATTCAAGTTCCACTAAAAGGACCCCTGTAACGTCGGGTTATGGCTTCAATATGCAGTAAAACCGAGAGAACTGGATGGATGCACGTGCGCAACGCACACACTATCAAATGTCCTTTTTCCTCTCGTATATACGGTGGCTCTTCTCTTGTTACATTTTGCCAAGTAATAACAAAACCGGCATTTATTTTTCGCAAATCTTCGTGCATGTTTATAAATGTTCTTACGTGTAAAAGATATCCTTCCTATAACAATTTTTATGATCATTTTTACATTACATTAATACAAAAAAACACTAAAAACTTTTGTTGTTGAATTAAGTCGAAAAAATGTTGCAAGAATTACTCATTGTTATTTCAAAAATGTGCTAAAGTTCGTTGAATTATGTTAAGAAATTGCTTTAACTTTTTTTGTCGATGTACACTTTTTGTTTGAAAAGGAACTGTATATCTCCGGAGAGATTTTAGATTGGTTAAATTTAAGTTAAAGCATATTCGCGATAGATATTATATAAGTCCATAGATATTTCACGAACTTTTTTGCGTGTAAAAGAATCAGTTTTATTCTCAAAGAAATTTTTCTTTCAAATCTATCTATGAATAATAAATGGATAAAAAGCTAAAGAATACTGATTATGGAGTATAAAAGTGCATAGTAAAACTTTCTGTTATCAAAAGTTCAACTTTTTTTTTCGCATGTTTTGTGATAATATGAATGCAAGTATATAAATGAACAATAGGAAATGAAAGGGTAAAAAATGTTACTTTATTGTGTTGGAAATGTAGAAAGACGTTTTGTGAAAAAAAATAGACAAAATAGTACAAAATCGCGAAAACATGACAGTGTAAAGCAATGTGGACAAACTGGTTTGTTAAATGTGGCAGTCATATTTGACAAAACGCATTGCTGAAATGATTTGAGTGAAACGCGTCGCTACTAATGTTCGATCGATTTTTTTTAATTATTGGAAAATTGTCACTCATTTTGTACACAATTAACAAATGCTTTCAAGTGAATGTAAAAGACTGATATAGTAATACTTCAAATGCTATTTATGTTTATATTTTTTATTGATAATGATTAAATTTTTGTTTACTTTTTCTTCATTTTCATTTTCTGTTTAGTGTGTTCATTTATTATTACTTTTGTTTACTATTTATGTTTCTCATTTTCTATATTTACTATTTTTATATATTATTATTTTTGTTTACTATTTGTGTTTATCTTTTCCTTTTCAAAAATATAAACACATATTTTTTATTACTTTTCCCAATAAAACTTTTATTTTCTTTTACTTTCATTTGTAATCATGACTTTTCATCATTCAACAAAAACATACAATAACATCATAAAAAAAAATCGAAAATCATCGAAATTAAATAATGGAAATGAGGAAATTAATTATAGTCGATTAATTCTTAATTATCGAATAGTCTAATTAGTCTTATCAACGGCCAGCAAAATTATATATCTTTGTAATAAATTCAAGGATAGCACTTTGTGATTTATGAGTCGTTTAAATTGAAAGGGAAAAGTGAATGATCATTAGTAATCATTAATAATCATCGACAAATGGACAAAAAATAGAAGGTTTTGTAAGTGATAGTTTATACTGCCTACCCAATACCTATCTGCCTACCTAGCGTGCGCGTAGGATAAATATGCTTAACTACTTCATTGTCCCTCGAGCATTTAAATAGTAATATTCACACTCGTATAAAAGCAATTGAGCTCTTCTCGTCGTCCTCTTTGCTCCATTAAGAGACTCACAAGCTTAATTTATATATTTCAAACGCACATGATTATAATTGCCATCACACCATTTCATTCACAAATCAGTCGTAAATGCACTTTGTGTGGATCTTATGTGATTTTAATACAATTTTATTGAATCATTCAATTTTCATTTATAAACTTTTAATTCCATTTTATAGGGAAATTGTATTTTTAGTAAACTGAATATGTTGAACAAAATTAAAATTTGTTATATTATGAAATTGTATTTAGTTATGGTTCTTTTAAAATTTCCCCCATATGGATTATAACTGCTCGCAGTTATAACTTTTTTTGGTTGCTTTAATAATTAAAATTTGCATAATTTCGATTCGTTAAATGTTGTATCTCTTTTTTCGGCATTTTATTTTAATGCGATTGATTGATTATATTAAACATTTTATTGACTTCTTTTCCATTTAACGATAATTATTTTTTGTGATCTGAGAACAACATTCATTTGATACATCGAGATTGCACTACAATTCGCAAAAACT
>JABFPJ010001581.1:0-24571 GCA_022817425.1 Gryon sp. ZL-2020 | reverse complement strand
GATTGAATCAGTCAATGTTTCACTGTTTTTTTAGTGACCGTTTTCATCACTGTTTAAATCAGTTGATTTTTCACTGATTTTACAGTTACAATTGTCATCGCTGATTGAATCAGTGAAACATTTACTGATCTTACAGTTGCAGTGAAATTTCACTGTTCTTCCTGTCAATTTTTTTTTCACTATCCTAAACAGTGAACAATTTCACTGTTTCACATTTAGAGAGTATCAATATTATAAAAGAGACATAAAAACACGAAAGATACATATAAGTATATTCAGAGCCGTCCATTGAAATATTTTCTTTACATTTACCGAAAAGTTATAGTTCCTAAATTATTAATTTTAACATTCAAGACTGATATTTCTGAGTAATTAACTTCTTTGGTTACGTAAAAGCTTTATATCCATTATTCCTTAGAGAAAAAAAATTACATATCAAAAAGGAAATTTCATCCGAATTAGAAAAAAGGAAACGTAATTCTGATGCAAAGAAAAATCATAAAATATTTACTTTAAGCATGTCATAATGAATGTTAATTAACATTAATGCATTATTAAATAATACAGTGGTGCATTTTCAACAATATTTCGCTTTGACAATTTGTGATATCTTAGCGAATTATCTGTAGTTATAATAAAAATACGAATATGATGTATGAAAAGAAACAAAAAAGATAATTACATATAATGACTTTGTTATAATGATATGCAGTTTTTCAAGCCAGTATTATGAAAACTCATGAAATTGGTTATTGAAAGATTAAGTGTGTGTAATTCAAATGTTATTATTGAATATACAATAATAAGACAATTAAATAAGAACAAATAAAAATGTTTTAGATGAAATTTATCTATCGTCTTAATTATTTCGTAGAATTATTTAGTTCCTGCAAAAACCAAGCATTAGTGTTTTTAATATATTTAATTACTTTTAACAATCTCTAATGTAACTTTTTGGAATTTACTTTTTTCTTATTTTCAAAATCGATTTTTTCTTATTAACCACATTTTCCACGCTTTTTAATGTTGATCCTGGAATTATAAACACATATTTTCAACATATATTTTTTTATTATTATCTTTTTTTAAAATTCACATTTATAAAAGAAATTTTAATTGAAACCTTTTTCAAATAATCACGCCTACATTTTGTAATTATTGAAAAATATAAAACAATTCTCAGTATTCATCTGTATTACTTTTCGTTTGTGAAACTTTATAACAACTGTGTTAGCAAATAGAGTGCGTTTTATCGAATACGAATATAAGCAATGTATGTCTTCATTATATTTTTTCGCTGAACCTTTTAATTTTCACGAACAGAAAATTCAAAGAAGTGATTGAATCTTTCGCAAAAGTCAATAATAGGTAATTGCTGAATAAGAAAGACGTCCTGCAAGTATATTATTCCTTTTATCATCCTACTGCTATTTTCGCTCAGAAAAGCCTAAAAAGAAAAGCGATTTAACACACTTTGCAAGAAATAATTCATAGAAATGTAAAGTGATTAGGAAAAATGTATGAAATGAATTGAAGTCTTTTGAAACATAAATATATTGATTTTACAAAATGACATTTCTTACACTGAAGTACATTTTTACCTGAACAAATATTCAAACACTTGACGACATACATAATATTTTATATACAAATTATAATCAATAATCGTTTTAATATTGTTTTACGTATTTTTTGTAAGTTAAAGTAGGACTATCGTGAAGTAGTATATGATATTTGGGATTCCAATATTTTTTATATATTGTACACGTTTTTTAAAGTAAAATGTACTTAAAACTGTAATACACAACTTCTTATCTAAAATCTACATTTTTTTATATATTTTTATTCATGTAACTAAAATTTAAATGAATGTTATACGTATAAAATATATACGTATATATGCATTTATTTTTATAATTTACGGTCAAAATATATCATGGGTTGAACATTTCGACTGCATTTATTTCAAAGAAATTTATTTAAAAAGCAAGACGGTAGAATAATTATTTCTAAGAACAAGAATTAATATATTAATAAAAAAGCTTTGATTTGGGTACGTTTGCCTATACTTCCAATATTAAATTACTTATCTTTAGCAATTAATATCATAACAACTATACGGTAAAAAGGACTGACATTTCTGGAATTAACGTGAAAATATTTAAATTAAAAAATATACTTTTTAAAAAGAAATTCTAAGTAAAGTTGTTTCATGATAGTCCTACCTTAAATACATTTTCGTTTTGAAATCAAGTAATAGTTTGAATATTTAATAAATATTAGTTATTTTTTACTAATCATAACAAATGTTTTGTTGGTGTTTCTTTTTTCGTTTTATTACTTTTTTTAATTATAATTTCAACACTATGTTTGCTCTTCTGTACATATAAAAACATGTCATAAAAATATTTGTTTATTATATTCGTTGGCATACATAAAAATAATTAAACTTACATGTAATACAGTTATCAATTACATTATTAGTTTAGTCATAGAAAAAATATAGAACTGAAATTTGCTATTTACAGTTTATGAAAATATTTTCTTTATAGTTAAATTAGTTATTGGAGCATTACAGTTTGTAACTAAAAATATATGCAAAGCAAAATTGATATAAGAATGTATGTTTGAAAATAATATTGATACATATACAATAAGTAATCTAATCGAACTTTTTGTGTTCAAGAACTAGTAAAAAAATTATCTAAATCTAGTTTCTTTGTGCACTTTGCGATCGGATTTAAAAAGTTTTTTTCTATTTCTAATCCATTTAACTAATAGATTTTTTTTTCTTCTATTCCAAAAAAGGCAAATGAAAAATTTTCATTTGATAAAAATCGAACTTAAAAGCGATTTTTCCAGCAAAATGTTATACTTAAATTAGTATAAATGTTGAATTGGAATAATATTTTTGTTAAATTTATAACACTACACATTTGCACAAAGTTAAATGGACGGAATATGGTAGGCGAATCTGAAATTGTCAGCAAAGATTTTAATCGCTTTTAATCTGCTTTTTCTAAATAAAGAACTCCAATACTAAAAACACTATTTTCTACAAATTTCTATTATTATTTTGAAATAGAGCGAATAACGTCCGAATTAGAATTTCGACGTGTCTAAATATCTGAAAAATCAACAAGAAAAAAAATCGGATTATAAAATATTTAATTTGAAAAAAAATATTTATATTATATCTTTTATAAAAAATATATTTATAAACGAATATATTTAATTTATTGACTGATTTAATGCTAAACGGAATATTTTTACAATTTCTGTTTTTTTTTAAATTTTTTTTTAATTCTTTTTCTTTTCTAAAAACATAAGACTCAGCATGCTGAATGAAAAGCATTTAAAAAAACAAGTTGAAAAGATCCAACCAGCAAAGGAAAAAAACAACACGAAAAAAAGAAAAAGAGATCAAGTAAGAACAAAAAATACTTTATATAGTAAAAAAGTTAAGAACATTTATGCACCTTATTTCCTAAGTCTATTAGTGAGTACAATAAAAATTCATAGGATTATATTCAGATTCAGCAAATACAAACAAAACAAAATATTTTTTTTTTTTTTTTTCAAATTCTGTGATCTTCATTTTATGTATAGTTATTATACTTTTTCTTATGTGATAAATAAAAGCAATTTTCATTTCTTTTTTTATTTATTCATTTTTGCTATATCTTTTTTATCTTCAAAACCAGATCTCAAAGTGAAACTCATAAACATTTATTTCAAAGTATTCGGAATTTATTGCTTCAATTTTGGATGGATCAATCATAAATGAGATTGAACTAAAATCCTTTTTTTATTGTATTAATATTATTTTCAAACATATTCCATTTAATTTTCGAATTCTATGTTTATACATGGTAATAGACATTACATTTTCTAGACTACAGTATTATTTTAATACAACTGTCATTTAGTATTCAATTCAAGGGGTCTTTCACTCTGAACTCTCTATAATAGTTAAAAAGACGGAGCACGGAGTGACGAAGAATTACAGAGAGTTAGAAATAGTTATAGTCTAAAATTCGAAGCCGCCACATTTGTGAATTTCAATGAGTTACAGAGAGTTCGAAGTAGTGAAAAAGAATTACAAATAAGAAATTAGATTTTGGATTACTCGGTGTTTTTGTCGCGTTATTAAAAAATATTTAAATTAAAAAATATTATGAAATATATATATAACATTGTTTTTTTATTTATACTTGTTATTATTTAGTATTATTATTATAAGTGTTTATATATTTTTCCGTTAAGTTTTCACCTTTACTCCAAATGACACACGTGTTATGCTACATACAAATACTTTTACAAAAATCTTCACTCAAATAAAACCTTCATTAAATTTCCAGTTTAAATAAAACTCTTTAATTAATTTCACTTTTCGTATCAATACCTGAATATGAAACAAAATTATTTAATATTAAGAAATCCTGTACTTTAAATTCATATTTTCAATTGATTGTTTATCTCTTTTAAACACACGGTGAAAGAAAGAGACTGTTAAAGGTGCAATTGTGATAGAACTTATACAGATAATATACATATACAAAGTTTATTACGTATAAATATAAGTTATATAATATATAAAGTTTATATGTCTCTCTATTATACATATATACAGAATATAGGCATAAATATTTCAAGAAGCAATGTATAATGTGTACGTATATCATACGTATATCATATGTCTGTGCTATTCCATGGTTGTGTTTATGATTTCGTAGCACCTAAACTCTGGGAAATACATGAGAGATACGAAAATGCACTCTTTTTTTCAATTGGCCATAACATTGCCATTTATCATCCAAAAATCGACCATTTTTTCCATTTTATTCAGAAAACAATGAGTTGTAAGAATCCAACAAAAAAGCAAGGAGTTATGAGGGCCATTTTTCTTGCTATTCTCATCCAAAGTCAGTAAAATTTACGGCAAAAAATATTGTTTTGTTTACATTTGATTAGTAATAGTAAGATTCAAATTTTTGCAAATTTTAGAAACCGTATCTTTTAGAAGACATTTTAACCTTTCATTAAAAAAACTTTGATTTTCGATGGAAATTTTAAAAGTTATAGCAGTTTGAAATTTTTTTTACTACGATTAGGTGTTTTTTTTATTTCCGCCAGTGTACAAATAATGAATAACCCGAAAAAAAAATTTCATCATATTTTGACCAAAAACATATTTTAAATGACCATTTTGAGTAATAAAAATGAGATTTACTTTGGTCACATAATGATCACATATTGATCGCATAATGATTACATACAATAATATAATATTATACATTTTCAGTCAATGTGATCAAAACATGATCAAAACTAATATATATCACATTTTATTCCATATTTCGTCAGAATGAGAAATATATACTATTTTTACTTAAATTTTCATCTGCAACTACTCAAAAAAGATGTAAACACTACAGGAAGTTTCATTATTTAATAATTCCAATAAATTTAATTTAACTTAATTCGATCAACGTATGACACATTTTAGTCAATTATTTCATTAATTTCATCAATATTATATTATGTGATCATTATGTAATCAAAATAAGTCTCATTTCTTTAAATATTCGTTTGATCAAAAAACGATCAATTTCTTTATCGGGAACTTATTATAATATATTATACAATTATTTATGCGCATATTCGTGAATACCTTTAAAAAATATTTCATATAATGTATATATGGGTGATACTCAATTGCGCCGAGTCCGATAATTTTGAGCGCAGTTGCGCTGAATTTTAATTAATTGAAGTTCAGTTTCGCCGAAATTATTTTTAAATGCAATTTTACTTTTAAATTTTATGATTTTTAGAAAAATAGTATACAAAAAATGTTATATTTATTAAATACATACCTAATAAATCATGAATTGAATTGAGAAATGTTGCAATTTAAATTCAAAATATATTCCAAATTCATTGTTTGATATTAAGTGTTTGTATTATTGAGTTCATTCACCGGTACTTGTTAGTATTGACTTTTAATAACTGCTACACCTATCAATTAATTTTATTTTTTTATATTTTTGTTAATGTTGTTTTGTTTGATTAATCGAAGAAACTATGTATAATGCATAAAATACGCAAACATGTAAAATTCAGTTTTATTTCAAAGATTAATAATTATTGTGAAATTATTATATATACAAATTTATTTTCGGCGCAACTGCGATCCTTCTGAACGACAAATTATTATCAGTTTTTAGGGGATCGGCGCAATTGAGCGCGCCCTGTATATATATAATATACATATATTATATATATGCATATACATATAATATATGTACATTATTTACATATAATAGAGAGACTTTTATCTATTAATTATATTAGAAATTCATACTTAATTATTATAATTATAATAATAATATTAAATAATAAGTGTCAATAAAAAAAACAATGTTATATATACATATTTCATAATATTTTTACATTTAAATATTTTTTAATAACTCTCTGTAACTCATTGAAATTCACAAATGCGGCGACTTAGAATTTTAGACTATAACTCTTTCTAACTTTCTGTGTAACTCATCGTCGCTCCACGCTCCGTCTTTTTAACTATTATAGAAAGTTCAGAGTGACCAACCCTTCATTAAATTCACACTTTCTCACAGAAAATGTCTCATATTGTTATTCTTAAAAAATATGTTATCTGAAAAAATAAAGTTATCATTCACCTTTACATTTTATAATTCGTGTATATAAAATGTTCATAGTTCTTAACTTAGACGTCGAGGAATGATCTGTTTTAGAAATGCGTTATATATTTTATTTCGAAAACTTAGTGATAACATTAATAATAAAATTTCTATTATTATATATATTCTCACATACTTCATTAACAACCGACTAATATAAATATTGAAATATGATTATTATCATTTCAAACCTATTTAAAAGATAAATGTATGTGTTCGATGAATTTAAATAATAATAAATATGACTATAATTTATTAAAATATATTTTTTGCAAAAAATATATATTTATCCGAAACAAATATTATATTACAAATGTACCGATAATAATTTCGTTATTCCTTATATTATTATTATATTATATAAATTGTCGAAACATTTTAAAATGTAACACTCACTCAAAACAATCATCAGTTATACTAGAAAAAAATTCTCTGTCCGACTCTAAATTAACAATTAACATTTAATTCGCAATTCCATCTTCAATAAACTTAACTAACCAGTAACTCCAAACAACTTTAAAGTAAATTCAGAGTTACTAACAAGTTACACATTTAAATACATAATATAATAAATACATTTTATTAAAATATCTTATTTTATTCTCTCTTTCATTTTTATACCGCAATTTTCAGTACATGATATATATAAATTATACTCTAGATCAGTACTTTCGTTCATCCCTGTTTACGTATTATCTGTAAACATAAAAGTTTCTCGTCGCTTTTGACACACTATTTTCTCAAGATATTTAGTCTGGCTTCTATTTAAAATCCCGTGCACTAACTCCGCTCTCTTGGAAAATCACAAAATACACCTGCTACCAAGTTGCGCTGTTGAAATTATGATGACGCTTTTTTCACATGGAAGTGTATGTTCCCTTGAGATGCAGCATTTGGCGTATTATTGTTTCGAAGTATTATCACAAAATTATTTACTGGACTGATAGGATATTCGCATAGGGATGTGGACTTTTGCGAAAATAGTTCGCTGAAATCATGCATATATATTGTTAGTTATTATTTTGTCTCAGTTTAAATCAACATTTTAATCGATAATTTAAATCAAAATTTTTTTATTGCTTTGTATGAATTTTATTATACATACACGTAGCCAAGAAAAACGAATAGTTGCCTTTAGTAACTTTTATTTTTTTTTAATTAACTCCATCTATTGTAAATAAAACAAAATAGTGTGACGCAACTGAATAATTACTGCTTTCTTCTGATTTCTAGACTGATATATAATATTTTTTTTCTGCTCTTGGGTGGAGAAGAATCAAGTGCGAATTCCCAAGGGCAAAAGTGCAATCTAATATTTCAAATAACTTAAATTTTAACTGTCTAGCGAAGAATCCAAATTAAGTTGTGAAACGTAATAAAGAAAGGCAAATAGAAAGATGGATGACCGCTAAACATCCCACACGATCGAAAATATATTTTCAAAATATATATAAAATATATTTTTCTGGCAAAAATATATTTGCGACAAGAAATTATATAAATGGCATATATTTTTTATATTTTTTCTAAAATATATTTGTAAAAGTATATAAAAAATATATAGAAAAGAATTGTATACGTAAAACGGCAAGAAATTATATATTTCAAATATATTTTGAGAAATATATTCTCGTCCCTGTGGGATTTTTTAGATAGAATAATTTACATTTATTCAACAGTAAAATTAACATTTAATCATCTTTGTGGTCCGAATCCTGTTAGATATAGAAAATTTTCATGGGAATTTTATTAATAATTCTATTTTAATTTGGCTACGTGTAAAAATTTGAATATTTTTTTAGTCACTATCCTCAACGGACGAAGATATATGCAAAATTATATAGATTGGATATTATACTTATTACCGCTTTTATATATATATATATATATATATATTAGATATATAATCCCCCATATTTTGTCTATATTTTCAAGCTCAATATATGTATCTTGGATATATAAAATATAGATTTTATATCCTGTATATATATTTGGATATATTTTCATCCGTACGGGCAGGAATTAAAAATAATTCTTCGGATAAGTGATTTATGGCGTTTTTTTTTGCTTCGTTAACCTAATTCCAGGTTAGGTTAATGGAGCAAAAGAAAACAGCATTAGTCAGAAACATAATGATGTGCGTGAAAAATGCGTATTTCATATACTGTTAAATTTTTTTTTAATTTTAATATACTTTTATATATTAAATTTAAAGTAATTTTGAATTCACTTTTCAAAAAATAGTATCGTAAATTTTAATTATCACAAGAAAACTTAAAAATTAATATGCCGATATTTAAAAAATTAACTTAAAATAATTTCAAAAATAAGTTTTACAAAAACTCTCATATAAAAAATTTACAAAACATATTCTTATAAGAACAAAAAAATATTTATTCATATTTTTCAAAGAAATACTTATGTAAAATGTCAAAAATGTTAATGATATTATAATTCTATACTTATGATTTATATTCATAATGAAAATAATACATGTTCTAAATGAATACTTAGTAAGTTTTATTTTAATGTTATATTCTTGGTTATAATTAGTTTACAAATGGTCTTTCCTGACAGTACAAACAATATCGGTTCAATGTTGACAAATGCGTAATATTTCAGAAGTATAATATTATATTTAATATATAAGTATATTAAAAGTATATTAAAATTAAAACCAATTTTAATAATTAATCTTTTTCGTCACTAGGTGGCGCATATATACACCATACACACTTCTCACAAACAAATTGCATTGAAAGCATGTAAATGAAAGTAAAATTCTAAATTCTTTGTTTAAAATGTTAAACAAATTTTAATGCCATTTTTGCTATCACTGTTATGAAAACTCAAGTTTGCATAACTGTTTTAATAATAGCAATCGTAATTATTGTGATTGTTGAACCAAGAAGAAAAATTAGTTGTTTTTAGGTCTCAATTAATATAAAATAATTACCAATCAAAAATTATTCACATAAATTGCATGTTATATGAATAATTTATAACATATGACATAATATATACAATTATATAAAGTAACTATAGAAAATAATTATATATTATTTTTGAATTTTCAAAACCAGGTTATTAAATGTAACATGTAAGTATCTGAATTTTTATATCAAAATACAAAATAAAAATTTTATGAAAATAAATATACTAGTATTTTAGATTTTATATTCATGCACTTGAAAATTAATAATTGCGTTTATTAATTTTAATATGCAACTTTGAAAAAACTTCCAATACTTTTCTGCTAAAATTCATAACAATAATAAATAGAAAAGAATGCATATTCGGTTTAGAATATGTATGAAACTGATTTGCTTCATTTATCACAGACTTGAAATACTTAGTGATCTAAGAAGTAAAAAAAAGTTCTATGAATAACTCACAATATTTCGATTTTCATTAAATTGTTCAAAAATGGTCATTAAAAATGTTAAAACAATGTATTCACACTGTGACGTAACTCTTTTTTATACACGGAAAGTAATAATGTAAAAGTATTATAATAAACATAATACGTAATAATTATTTAACATATATCTTAAATACGTAAGCAATTAAATAACTTTCCCTTTTCATTAGAATAAAGGTTATATAATTATTTGTGTGATTTGTATAATTATATATACATATAATTTCAAATTATGTATATAATTATTTATGTAACTATGTATTATCGTGTATTTCGAATACAAATTAAATTTAAACTTAACATAAACAAAATGTTAATTTTTTAATTTAAATATATTAAGAACTTAATTTGATATAACTGATAAAAAAGAATAACCTTCAACATATTTTAGATTATATAATATTATTGTATGTATTCGATATTGCTTATTGTGATGCTGTTTCATTTACAAATTAGCTTAAATATGCAAACTTGAAAGCCTAAAATAATGTATTAACTACGAAATCAATAATTATTAATGTATGTGTAATGTAAGTGTAAGTTAGTGTCAATATGAATATCAATATAAAAATGCGAAAAAAATGTTGATAAATTATTCAATTTATCAAATTTGCTTTTTAGAAAATATTTATCATTAAATTTAAGTTAAACAAAAAAACAAGTAAAAAATGGTAAGAACTTTCGAATGACTTTGCAATAATGGTCTCATTTTTTCACCGTATCTGTAAGATAGTTAAATCCAGCTCGAAACTCAGACAAGTAGTTCTTTTTGTTTAAGTGTCTGTTCATTTTTCACCAAGATGTCGAGCTTGCTTTTTCGTTGATCTACATTTTAAAACAGTTCAACCTCATAAAAAAATTCCTATGCCGTCAATGGAAAGTTGGTATTTTTCTAAACAAAATAAAAGCTAAGTTCATGTTTCGATACTTTTGTTCATACAATTAAGTAAATAATTCAATTATTAAATCTACTACAAATGTACAGAACATGAAACAATAAATATTGCATTATTAGTTTCCGTGTTCAATAAAACGAATGTCTTCTTTCAAATATTATCATTTCTAAATTAGATTTTATTCTAAAGTTGCTATTGAGAAAATTCAACAAATTAAAGATTTATAAAAAAGAAGTATGAAAGATAGTAGAGAAAATTAAATTAAATTATTTATATATGCGTTTGAATTATGAACATAAAATGAACTAGAACGACTACAAGTTTAATTTAATACTAAAAGAAAAAAAAAGAAAAAGTATAATTAAGCTATTTAAGTTATTTTAATATTTATATTAACAAATAAAATTCGCAGAAATTAAAAAAAAATGGTAAAAAGTTTGAGAAACACAAGAAAAGATGGAATCACATAACTGCCTCCGTCGTTCTAGTACAGTGTTAAAATAACAAACACATAAGAGTAAATGTTGTCTCTAAAGATTGTATGTTCAACAAATAACATACTCGTTAGTTCTTTCAGGAGTTGTTGATGCTTCACCCCGACAAAAAAGGGTATTATAACCGCTTGTCCTTGATACTTCTTCATCGACGTCTATCACTAATTATTAATAATATTTATTATTCACGTACATGATTAGAATATCGACAAACTTCTAATATAAACATACTGATGTATTTCTTAAAAAATATATATGATTACGCCTACAGAAACTAGAAATAAAAGTCAAAACAATAATATAGCAAACTCAATCTAATCGATTTTTTAAATTATAAGCAGAAAACAAAGACATTCAAGTGACCTTGACATATAAGATCAAAGTTGTTGTAGTAACATTTTGTAAACAATTAGGAAATAATAAATGTAAACAAAATATCCAAGAAATCAAAGAATATAAATAAAACAACTTTCTACAATGATATACCATCGAACAATTTTATTAACAACTAAAAAGGCTATTTTTTGAATAAAAACAAAAACTAAATGAATTACAATTAAAAAAATAATCGCATTGCTGAGTTAACTATTTTCTTAATTATTAAATGCAATAATATATTTAAAATTATTATCAATAATGAAATCATTATCATTATTAATAATTATTATTAAAATAATTATCAATAATGTGTCAAGCAATCGTTAAATAACTCACAATGTGATTAAAAAGGGTTTCTTTTAATTTTATTGATACGAAACAAATTATATTCATACCTGATGAAACTTTTTGTGAAGGATATCCACTCATGGCAGACTGACGTCTTATATGATTGTCAGTATTTCGAACTGACATATAGACTGATATACTTTTATCCAAAGCTAGCTTTACCTTTAATTACAGAAATATACGACTTAATAATTTTGTTCTTATTATTATTTTTTGTATAATTTATATTCATAATACGAGTTATAATAAGAAAATAAAAGAGAAAATCTAAGTACACTACTATTACAATAATGTATAACTATATATGTAGTCATATATAATTATAAATTATAATATAAGTTCTATAAAATCAAAAACAAAAAAGAACTAATAAAAAGTATTTCAAACTAAACAGAAAGTCGAAAGCGCCGTGGAGAAGAATAGGTTTCAACAAATAATGCAGCCACTTACTTCGCCGTTTAAGAAACAATAAAGAGTTGCAATAAAAAGGCCTTGAAAAGATTTCAGAAAATGTGTTGAGTAGGACCATAATGCAAACTCCCAAAAGGTTTTTTCCAACGGAGCTTCGATCATAGATATTAAATTTGTAATTCCTAATAAAGGCAGTAAAACTAGTGCAGCTCTAACCGCTTTTCTAAAAAGAAAAAAAAACAAATAAAAAAAATTGATAGTAATAACGTTTTAGTAGAAATAACTACAATTTTATTTCTGATAACATGAAACATTTGTAAAATAGAAAAAATGATTATTTCCAGCAACAAAATATCTACTTTATTATTATTTGAGCGGCATTTGTTCGCTCGGGTGACAATCATGTACACCCGATGCTCCATTTGCATCGTTAATTGGAAAAAAGGAATAGGAAAAAAAACTATCTCATACTCACCGGACTTGTTCAATCTCGCTGGTGTGACTTTGCCGCAATTTTCCCACAAGCGTACGAATAATGTTCAAGAGAAAAATGAAATTGAACTGCAAGCAGAAAGTTGACTAGATATAGATATTTCAACAAAAAAATTAGTTTTTTAATGTGAAAATAAAAAAAACATTCAATTGCATTAAAATAAAAGTTACAAATACTAATGTGAGAGAAATAAAATTGTAGAAATGAAAATAGTTTGTAATATATACTTACTATGATGATCATTATTCTTGGTCCTTCGAGGATCCAAAAATAGAGTGATAAGTTATAGCCCCACCAACATCTGACAATTAAAATTGATGAAATTAACCATGAATATTGAATAACAAATTTGACTTAAGACCATTTCAACTTACTTCGATGGCTGAAAGAGTAATGCAGTTACAGTTGCCCAGATTATGGTCATAACGATGGGACAACCCCATCCAAGAAAACGATATACACGATAACATGAATCTTCCTTAAACACTCTTACTGCTTTAAAGTTAAAGATTTTATTGTTAAAACAAATTTGAAGAAAATAGAAATAATTTTTACATAAGAAAAAATGTATTAAAAAAATAAGTATGTATAGAACTTATGATTAAAGAGCCAACGTATGACATTTTTATTATAACTTTTTAATTATTTTTTTTAATTTTTAAATCAACATTTTCTGATTCGTTTTTCCTAATTTACTGAATTAATTTTTTGTTTAAAGTCTAGACTATAAGCCAATTGAATTCGATGTAAAACTAATTTAAAGTTTTATAATCGAATTTAGACTTAAATCAGATCTTTTTAAATATTTAAGTGACACTTTAATATATTACGTCAGACTTTTTCAAAACTTTATTCACAGTGTTTTACGTATATTTATATTACTTAAATGTCACAATCGAGGATCGTATTAAATATGAAGATAATAATAAGAGAACATTATTCAATTATTTACCAGATACTACGTTGTTTAAAAAAAGTCCTTCAATGAACATCCACATAAACATAGCAGTCCTTGCATACTCCAATAATATGTAACTGCCTTCACAAAGGAACGGCTGTAATATAAGGATATAATATAAATACAATGTACTTTCTTCTTTACATAAAACGAGCACAAAAACGTCTTTCTATCAAACGAAGGTAATACTTTATTATAATTTTTCTTACAAATTGTGGATCTGCAAGTTTCAAATCAACAAAAAACTTATTGAAAAAAGGAAAATACATTGCTTAGTTTAAAATTACAATGAATCAAGCAAAATTGTAAAATAAGTTATGCAAAATAAAGAAAAAGGATAATGAATCCGACTTAAGAAGATTAACATAAATTAATAAATCTTACGGTATTTTCAATGCCGCGCTGTACGAAGTGCGATTTTGATCGTATTAATGCCTGATCGATATATAACGTTAATCGAATGATAATTTGGATCATCATAGCGACGAAAAGGTTTTTATGTATTCGTGTTCTTGTATTCCTTAGACATCTATAAATACATTATTCATGGAAATATCAAATTTCAATTGAGTTAAGAAGAAATTTAAATTTAAATTAAACTGGAATTGAGTACTTTTTTCTATTGACTTACCTAAACTTACAAAATATTATCAATGAGATAAGAATGGCCACAAGTGAAATGGTCAAACCGACGTATTCCAATATCCGTGTGTGTGCGGCAATATCAAGTTTCATCTGGTAAGAAAAAAATAGAAAAAAAGGAGAGAAAAAACGAAAATGAAAATTAACTAAGAGTAAATATACAATTTACAAAATATATTAAAATATATTAAATTATTTGAAAAAAATTGTGTTTTTAGTTAATTATGATTTTTTTTAATTTTGTCCATCCATTCAGCTTTTCCAATTTCGCATTCAGTGTTATAAAACTGAGATACTTTCCAATTATGTGAGTGTCGACTTATTGATTAAAAATGAGTGAAAATATGTAATAACAGGCACCTGTGCAATTTCCTCGCTTCCAGTATAAAGTTTACGATAAATCAGTAGCATTTCAGGCGTAAAGCACCAAGTATAATTTGTCCAACCGCTGGGCGATTCCTTTTCAACAGACGATTCCCAACGACCTTGCCAGTGTCCATTGGCTCCGCAGTATTTCTCAACAAACTCTGCGACAAGAAACAAGAAAAATCCTGTCCTTAATAACATTAGGTATAATCATTGTATATAAATACATGGAATACAAATTAAAATTTTATAACTAAAAACTATTGATTTTGTATAGTTATTATATTATTATTACGTAATGAAATGTATATACGCAATCGATTAAAATATTGTATTAAATTGCAATAACTTTATGCCTAATTACAGCCCTATAAAATACCTATAAAAACTTTTCAAAGGCCTTTTAAAAGCTTTTCTAATAAAGGCATACCTTTATTAGTCTTGTATAGGCCTTTGTAATTTTTCCTCTAAATATCATAAAAACTAGGATTGCTTTTGAAAAGCCTTTATAATAATCTGGTAATGATTTATTACTATGAAAATAAAAGAAAAAAGTTAAAATTTGAGTTATATGTTGAAATATTAAAACATATAACTCAAATTACCTGCAATACCTGCAATTATTAAAATTACGATCGATTTGAAGGACAAATCGATTTGAAGGAAAAAGATAATTTTTTTAAGAATCCTGTTAAAAAACATTGTACATTCAAATTGCAAAGAAACATCTAAAAATATTTTCATCGAATTTTTATTTATTACATTTTTTAACATTTTTTAGATTATTTTCAGCAACAAAATCGTCATTACAATGTATAATTTTTTTGCTTCTAACACTCCACGTGCGCTTATTCAAAAGAAGCAAAACACGTATGGACATTTCTTCAACAATTTGTCTATACAATTTATGTTTAAAGTGCACGAATGTTCACTTGCATCAATAAATTAATAAATTAAATCAAATGAAATGATATAAAACTGATTAATATTTTGCCGGTAATACAATTTTACTTTTATTCTAGGAATATTAAGAATGAATCTATTATTACATATTCTATGTAACTATCCAACTATTTTTCATTTAACTTAAATCAATGCTTCTTACAAGACAACTTTTAATAGAGTTTTAAAACTGTTGTCTCAAACGCCATTATTATTTTGAATGTCAAGATTTACATTTTGAAAATATAACTTTATAGCTGGATTTGTTTAATGTCATATAATAATGGTACAAGCAAAATTTGTTTAATTAGTTTTCAGCATAAGTTTCTCAATACACTATAAATATCCAGCAGTAAACTGATATTCTCAGTTTAAGAACAACAAACTTGAATCATAATAAGTTATAACTCATTATTTTTATTGCCTCATTTATATTAATTTATCGGAATTTTTTTCGATTTATATACGACAAAAAAACTATTACTTTTTTTGCTTCCGGCACTGTCAATCTGAAAATCAACCATCAAAAGAAATAAATGAAATCCAAAAAATCTGAATTTATTAAAAAATAATATAAATGAAAAATAAAACTGTAAAATAAAATGATGTAAATATTTTAATAAATAAAATTAAAACAAATAAATGTAGAATTCTTTTAAATGCATGCGTATAAAAGAATAAAATAATTTCGTACGCAAAATGAATTTTTAAAAGATAAAATCATTTTTTCTCATGTTTCCTATAATATAGATATATGTCAGTGCGGAATCGAAACGTTGATGATGTGTAATGTCGTCCTTTATTTCAATTTTTGTACAGCACGTGCTTTTTCATATGATAAAATTTTTAATATTTTTAATTCAAAGAATGTTGAAATAACGTATTTTTGTAAAACATATATGTTTCTCTAAATTGCATTATTCCAATTGACTGCATTCAAATGGAAATTGGATATTAATATTTTTATATGCAATTTTGCAGAACTTTTAATAATGAAATAATAACTATAGCAAACAAAGTATCAACATTCTAAAACTAAAATGTATTATAGAATCAATAAGTAAATTTTGTGAATTAATTTAAAGAATTAAGTCGCTAAATTATTACATTGTTAAATGAAAAAGTAAATTAAATGCTCAAATATTAAGAGAAACGAAAAAATGATGATTGTTATTACTTGAATTACTTCTGTATGTCATTCAATGTTATGAACTTGAAAAGTTTCTCGCCTTGACCACGGAAAGGCAATGATATAAGTTTTCCCCGAGTGTCGAAAATTCGATTTCATAATTCAAGTTGAAAAGCTTGTCAATGAAAGAACACGACAATGTGGATACTTTATATTAAAAAAGTTATGCGGAAATCAAAATCAAAATGATACAGTCATGTTACAAATTGGAATATCCGTAGTGAATGTACTTCGAAGAAAAAAATTTATTCGTGAAATTGAATTGTGTTGAAGTTTTAGGTCAATGAATGATTGATTTATTATATAAGTATAATGTAATGAAACGTATCAGCCGTTATGTCACCTTAATATATCGATTATTAAACGATTTTGAAACTTACTCCTCGTGTCAAACCCATTCTCCTGTGGACATCTTAATCTGGACGAGGAGGAGGCTTTAGCTGGCGGCCAACATAAAATGGAATCCCAAGTCCAATTACACCAAACTTCTATAATTTGATAATTGTCATGCAACAAAATCAAAATGCCTTATTCTTCTTGATTGATTGGTAGATTAACTTATTATTAATAATGCTATATATATGTAATTGCTACGATTACATGAGCTCATTGAAACGAAATATTTACGTTTCCTTCGTATATGACCAGAAAGCGTGTGCCAAGGTAAATAACGTTTTAATAAACGTTTCTGTAACGTTTATCAAAAAGTTATACTTACGATGCTGAAACGTGTATAGAATAGAAAGTTTACAGGGGCTTTGAAGGATGTTTAAGAAATGGTCTTACAAAACAAAAGTGGTTCATAGAAAATCATAATATAATTTCAATTTCAAGGAAAAGATCTGATTCTCTTCTTAGAATGATTTTTCAAAACATGTTTCATTCGACTTTTTATATGAGAAATCACGTGAGTTTTCACGAGAAATTTTACATGCGAAATTTGCATGGGAAATCATATGAGTTCTAATGTGAGTTCTCATATGATTTCTCATGTGATTTCTCATATGATTTCTCGTATGAGTTCTCATGTGATTAATGCACCTTCAGCTTTATCCTTATTTTCTCTTATATAGCTAAAGAATCCTCTTAAGTAGATATATCAGAAATATGCCACGATTTTTTCTTTAAACTTTATATATTTCTTGAACCAATCAAAATATTAGAAACTTTTGTATGATTCTGATTAATTTTCTGAACAAACTATGATACAATTTTTCTATTTTAACATAAAAATCCTTATTAAGAAAAAAATTAATTAATATATTGAAATTTCATCTAAAAATAAACAATATTATATAAAGTATATAAAAAGAAGTATATAAAAAAATTTATGTGAATACATTTTTCACATAAAATTCTAGAATTTAAATGTATATTTTATTTATAGTTTTATGTGTTAGAAAGCTTCGTATACTGAATAAAACTTAATGATACTTTTTCTCTTAATATACAACAATTTGTTCTTTTTTTTTAATTATATAATTAATTATAATAGTTTTTTGAAAAGGCTTAAATTGAGTGAAAAATAATGTAGTAGTTATATCATTTTGAATTTATACTCTTTTGTTTTTTTATTTCAAAATGTGTTATTTCTTTTTTTTTAATTACTAGTTTGTTTAATTTGATTTTTATAACTCACCTCCCGGGGGAGTAACAAAATTTTCACTTTGTAAATTACAAAAATTCTCCGTATTGTTAATGCTAGAAGTAATAATATCCATTCTGTTGACATGTTTCCAATGTTTTCGTTTTAGGTGCCTTTCATTCTTGACACAATAACCCACGATCGGCCTTCTCTCACCGGGATGATTATTACGTTGCTTTTCACGACGACTTCTTACTACTTCAATAACTTTAATAATATCATAATGTGATGATGACTTTTGATGATCTATAGAAACCTCTAATATTAAACACTCTCACTGATCACTTTCAGCTGAAAATTTAATATTAAAATCTCATTCAATTATATTTTTTACTTGTTTAATTGCAAATAAAATATTTTATTTATTCTTATCCGAAAAATTGTAAAAATAAGATTAAAAATTTAATTTTTATCTTAATCGTATCTTAGCTTTAAAAATATTTTTTTTTTTTTCATTTTTCCCTGCATGAGAATGTTATCTGTTATCCATTCCCGTACTTATATTACGGAATTCAACTTTTATATCTATAGCAAAAAGCTTTTACAATCTAAGTTATATTTTAAGTAGAACAACTCAATATTTAAGTCAGTCATTTGTTTAGTTATGATTTTTCTTTTTTTATTCTTCGTGTTTGCTCTTTTTTTATATATATTTTTTGTTTATTCAATGAAATTGTGTGCAAAAAAAAACTTCAAACAACATGATTATTCTTGTAATTTCGACCGAAATTTGTCCGTTTAAATAGTCTAATGACGTCACATCCTCTTAATAATTACACATACCGTAAATTAGTCTGCCTTTTGTTGATATTAACTATGTGAATCTTAAAGTCGGATGGCTTCATTTCAGACTTGTTCGCGTTCAAATTTTGCAAATAAATGCCGGAAAATCGATGCAAGGGCAGATTTCTTTTTTTGTCGTTAAATTCACATCAGTGCATCAATTATTTTAACCACATATTTCTCGTTAAAGCAATTAAATTAAATAATTCTGTAGCAATATTGTGTTCACATATACGATTCGAAGCAATTTTTACTCACAATTACATTTTTTCTCTTTCGTTTCTTTAATTCGGTTTGTTTTAGAGGCAAAACAGTATAAATAATTAATGAAATTAGATTGCATGAATAAACTAATGAAAAAACGTTAATAAATTGAACAATATTTATTTTATGTCATCTTCATTTTGAATTTCTTATTAATTTTAATACTTTTTGTGACTCTCAATCTTTTCTATTAAAAAGTTTGATGGAATTTGTTGATATTTCGCAGAAATTACATGTTTAAATTTGTAGTTCATTACAAAAAAAAGAAAAATCAAGATTGTTTATATAATTGTACTTTAATTTAAATTGAAAATGTAGACTTTTTTATTGTTTTCAATATAAACTTTTACATCAAATACATCGAGTGCAAATTATTATGCATTTATTCTCTTCCTTTTTCCCGTTCACTTTTTTCAATACAATAAAGGATAATAATTCTTGAAAGCAGACAAGTATATTTTTATAACTTCTTTCAAGTAACTTGAAACTTCTAAATGAATCTTTTTCTAACGGGATATAATGTTGGAATTGAGAGCCGTAAATAAGCTCCGTTCGTTCGTTGTAATTTCAAATCACATTAAGGCAATAACATTTTTAAGTGAAATAAAAAAACAGAAAAGCTACGTTTGTAATCAGAATTTATATCTCAAATTACAGGGAAAATTGTAATTTCTCTTGCTTCGTAAAAAAATGTCCTGAGTATTTCTTTTTTTCAATGAAAATAAATTTAATTTTTTAAAGTTTTTTAAGAAATTAAAAAAAATAATTTTTTGGAAAATAATTATATAATTAAAATTAATTAAATAAAATAGTTTAAAACCTTATGTGTATTGAAAATTTACACAATTTCACTTTTTTGCGATAGCAAAAGTTAATAAATAACTTGAAATTTTAAGTAAAATTATAAATAATAAAAATTTGTTTTAAATTGATAATTTGTAGAAAATAATAAAAATAAATGTATAGAATTTGTCACCACATATTTATAATTAAATGTGATACAAATATGTTTACTATACATCAATCACACGAAACTCCTGCTCAAGTCAGAGTACGCGCATCGACTAACTTCATTGAAAAGTGTTTAAAGCAATCCAGACCACTTGGCTTCTATCGCGCAAGCGGCTCGCAAACTGAGATCCGTCAGTCGTGAAGGTTTTAGGTTCGAATTCATGTTTAAGGGGATTAATCTCATTATCAGAACGCAATTGTGTAATTCATTTGGAGAGTAAAATGCTTCTTTTATGTTGTTGCGGGATAATGTTTTGTTGAAGTCACCAAATTCTATGCGCAAAACGTATATAAGCCATATTATGAAATTGTATTCAAATTTAATGATTTCAAACAATATCAGATTATGCACAATTTTAAGTATTCAACATTTTACAAGACATTCTGAATTTACTAAGAATATTGCATTTGTTTATTACGATTTCGAATCTTATCTTACTTTAATCACCTTTTCGAAATATTTACGAAGCTTTTAAACAGAAAATCCTACTATTTATTGAAAAAAAATAGTTTTTTTTACGAATTTATTTAGGAATTGAAGAAATAAACATGAATGTTTAATGTGCATTACATTACATTAAAAAACAGCTAAAGTGATTTCGCTTTATTCAGAAGTCTGATTATTTTAAGTAGTACAAGTAAAGATATAATCAGACCTACTATATACAGAACTTTGCAAGTGAGAAATGTAATTAATGCCGTCGTTAAAAAACATAATCATCTACAAGTTGATGTAAACTATTTATAATTACAAATACATTCTTATACTACATAATTCCGAGTTATTTCCAATGTTTGATCCAACAATTGCTTAACCGATGGCTTTTCTTTCATTCAATTATTCGGATTTGCAACTGAAGTTTCTATTTGACTTTTTTCTTGTCACTTATATTGACATTTCACTTTTTATGTTTTTAAGAGCTCTGCAATTTCAATTTATTTTCGAGAAATAATCAATATTAAGAGTACGCATACTTGCAATCAGAATTAAGTACCAAATTATTTGATCTTACGTGAACAAATGTAAAAGTGTACATTTTTCAATTTTGTCATTCAAATTTTCAATTTTCAGTTTTGAATTGTTTCTTTTTAATATTTTATTTTTAGTTTTGAAAAAATGAAAAAACTTTGCAACATTATTATATAATTATTAAATAATAATTTTATTTATTAGAGAATGAAAGATATGTAAATTCCTTAATTATACAATTACGTATACCTGCTGGAAATGACAGTTTAACATTAATAATAGTTGAAAATATCTGTCGACGCTTTTTAATAAAAATGATGATGATAATTTAATTGAAAGTCATAGTCATCGGAAGTACATATTTACGTCAATAATACTAATTAAAATTGTCTATTACATAACTGCTTATCATCGTTCTATGATCTGTAATGGTTCGCAGGAAAATTATATAAAGCTCTTTTATACAAATTGTTATTTTGTATATTTTTCATTTTCATAACTGTATTTGACGTATCTCCGAAAATTCGTCGAAACAATATTCTTATATTACATAAGATGAAATACATTTTGCAGTTGACGGAGTGAATAAAATCTTACTCTTATCTTTATTAGTTCCTTTTCCTTTATTTTAAGAAAACCTTTCGGTCATTGTTTATTTATGTCATTGAAATTTTACATTTTATATAGTATGAAAATATGTTTCTTTCATAAATAAATGAAAGTAAATTTAGTTGTTTATTTTTTTGGAGGCAATTAATGAAATTTGTTCTATTATAATTTTATATGTTAATTTATGATATAATAATAATTGAATCTAATTTTGATTCTTCGAAATAATTTTTATTTCCTCATCAGAACTATGTCTGTTGTGATTATATATATATTTTAAATCCCATATTTTGTGATTACATAATTTGTTTAATTTCAAATTTATATCACAAAATTTGAATGTCAATATCACTATTATAATATATATGACAGGTTTTATTTTAATTTTAATGAACTTCTTTATTTTGATGTTTGAAAATTGTCAATAATTTAATGTTGGTTCAAAAGTGTAATAAAGTAAATTTGAAGGAAGGGTACACGTGGTGATGTTAAACTTTGATGTTTAACTTTGTGTATTTACGATGTGCTTAAAGTAAATTTTTGGGGTAAGTTGGATGAAAAATATTAAACTATTATTATATTAAAACTTAAAATTCGGTGTAATCATTTGTTATTTATCATTTAAAAAGTTCAAAAAGACAACAATTTTTGACAAAATAACACCTTTTTAAAAAATTGGAATTTTTAAAAAGGCAAACTTTTATATTATACGAGTAACTCATTTATTTTTAGTGTTTCCCTTTAACTTTGATATGTCCTCGTATATGACATAATAACTGTTTTTACAAAATCTCCTTGCTTATATGATATATGATATATGATATTTTATTATTCAAATTCATCAATGTTTCTGCATTTCTTCCTCTGTGTCTCTCTATCTCCTGTTCTGCGATTATTTTAAAATTTCCTTTATTCTTTTTACTGTTTCATCAAACACAGTAAAGCACTTTTATCTGCTTATTTAACACCAATGACAAAATTTTTTTATCTACTTTTATTAATAATTTTTACACGGAAATTGCTACTCCAACAAATCATATAATCTGTTTCTTTTTATTCTTTTTTTCAACATATTTTTTTGCACGAAAATTGTTACTCTTAAGTACACTATAAAAAATATTTGTTCCATTTTCTTACATTTAGTGAAAATAATCTTAGATTAAGTATAAAATATTCCTAAATTAAAACCAATTACACTTAATTAAGAACATTTTGTACTGAATATCAGTAAATGGGACAAAATATTTTGTTCAGTGTAACAGTATTAATTATATACTTAAGATGGTACTATTATTAAGGCAAAATAGTCAGAATTTGATGCAAATTTGTAAACATCTTAATTAACTAAGTTTCTACAATTCCTCAAAATTTCAAGATAATTGACTAAGCTAAAGTCAAGATATTTAATGATGAAAATTGAATAAAATATATTAGCGGTATAGAAAGCAGAGCCGAAAATAGTATTATTTTTTTAATAACTTATATAATAATAGTCAGATGTAAATAAAAATTAAAATATAAGTTATGAGCATAATGAATAAAAAGTTATCAAAATGAGAAAGCGAAATTCACTACATAGTTTTGTTGTTATTCACAGTCAAATATTGATAATATACACTTTTTAGCCATTATTAAGAGAACCCTGCTACTGAGATAGGCAATTTATGATATTATTGTTATATCATTTTTAGACAAAATTGAAATGAAAGTGGATTTAAACAATATGTACTATTATTGAAAAATTTTATCTACATAAAATAACTTTTAGACATATTTATGTATAAGAACCCAAAGAATACGCTACCCTAGTAAAAATTTGATGAGGCATGCCACACCTAGCGTATGGCCATGATAAGGATAGCCTTAACAAAACCCGTTCTCAGTTTTTCTGATCTGGGTCACATTAGACCCACATGAGGCAAGTATCATGTTTTTTCGAAAAGTGGCATCCTGCTCAGGACCACATGCGATATTCTGATAAGGTAATGTAATGTGTGTAACGCTAGGCATCGTTATGGCCATAATCAGG
>JABFPJ010001580.1:0-23163 GCA_022817425.1 Gryon sp. ZL-2020 | reverse complement strand
AAAAAAGAATACAAAGTACCGAATTATTCAGTGACTTTATTACTGTTCATTTGTGCATTTTTAAAAGTCAAATGAAATTTAGATTAAAAGATATTGTGTGAAATGAATTCAATAAATTAATTAATGTTTTTTTTATCAACTGATTATTTGTTAATTACTGAACTTTTACTTTTACAAGTAATATATATATTGAAGAGTTATTGAGTCCTAATTGAATCCTATTGAATCCGATGGGATTCAATTGAATCTGATTCAATCCCATTAAATCCTATTGAATCGGATTAAATACAATTGGATACTATTGAATCCTATTCAATCAAATTGAATCCTATTGAATATGATTGGATCCAATTGAATCCAATTCAATCCAATTGGATCCTATTGAATCTGATTGGATCCGATTAAATCCAATTGGATCCTATTAAATCCAATTGAATCATATTGACTCCTATTAAATCCCATTGAATCCTATTCAATACGGTTGACTCAAATTCAAACATTAACAAACGAAATTCAATTTTCCACCCTAAAACTTTTTTGAATTTCAAAACATTTTTATGATTTTCAAGGTAACGATTATTTATAACTATATGAAACGAAAGTTGAAGTGACACTGAACGAAAAAGAAATTATTTAAAAAAAAAGAATACAAAGTACCGAATTATTCAGTGACTTTATTACTGTTCATTTGTGCATTTTTAAAAGTCAAATGAAATTTAGATTAAAAGATATTGTGTGAAATGAATTCAATAAATTAATTAATGTTTTTTTTATCAACTGATTATTTGTTAATTACCGAACTTTTACTTTTACAAGTAATATATACATTGAAGAGTTATTTATTCAAGATAAAAACTTCTTTTTTTGCTACAATTCTCTCACTTTTTTTCCTCGTGATTTAACATTCTCAACTTTGCCCGAGTTTTTCGCATAAAGAAAGTCGCATCTCGTCACGCACAATGGACAGATTCCACATGATTAAGTCGTGAAAAAAAAACTTCTTCTAAGCAATAACACAATGGCATTGCACAATTTGCATCCGGAATAATTACCATACATAAATATGAATCGCGCGGTTTTAATGGTCGGTCATTCTTGGATGATGCAAAATTCGATGAAAATGGAAATGTGCAATTCTTCATTCAAATAATAATGAAATAAACTTAAATAAATTACAATATTCAATAATTATTATTAAATTTGTTTATTTATTAAAATTAAATTACTATTAAATTATATATAAAATTTAATAATTAAAATATTAAACAATAATAAACAATAAATAATAAATAAGCAATAATAAAAAAATAGTATTTGTTTAATAATTACAAACAATTTTTAACCAATTTACATTTACAATTACTCAAAAAAATTAATTTGAAAATTAAAAAAAATCCTTTTTTTTAATTAATTTTAAAAGTAATTTTTAAATTGTAAAAAAGAAATTTAAAAAATTTTTTTAATGATAAAAATCAATCAATGCATCGCGAGTTGCATAATTTTGGCATAATAGTTCAGCGCGATTCCCATCTTTCGCATTGCCGGACAAAATCTCGTCGTCGCTTTAGATTCTGCTTGTGAAGTGAAAGGGAGAATCAAGGCAGCGACTGCGAGAAAGTGTACCGAGAGTCCGGGGCACATCACACGCAGTCTCATACTCACACGTAGATAAATATAAACGACGCCACACGCACAGCGGACGAGAGAGAGAAGATGCCCTTAGGCCCCCGACCGCGTGTGTGCTTACACGAACCGTAATGCTTAAAGACAATAATGATCGCATAAGCGACGATTTGAGTCCTTTCATTATATTGTATAACTTCATTCGCGTGATTATATGTTTATAATAATAGATTAAATAGCAAAAAAAAGCAGCGACAAAAAGCAAGAATGTTTACTTAAGATTCAAACTGAATACGATAGAAATGCATTTAGAAAACAATAGAATTGACATTTTAGAATGTAGAGTAATAATTTGAATACGAATGTGAAAAAATGATGTTTAATATGAAAATTGAGGAAATTCGATAGAAATCAATTAATCCCGATTAAAACCTATAGAAATCAATTAAATCCTATTAAATCCGATAGAATACAATTAAAACCGATTGAATCCGATACAATGAAATTCGATTGAATCCGATATAATATAATTAAAACTATGTTTTATAGTGATATAATATAATTAAAAGAGTGAATCGGATACAATGCAATCAAATTCGATTGAATCAGATAGAATACAATTAAAACTGATTGAATCCGATACAATATAATCAAATTCAATTGAATCCGGTAGAATATAATTAAAACCGATTGAATCCAATACAATACAATTAAATTGGATTGAATCCGATAGAATATAATTAAAACCAATGGAATCTGATAAAATACAATTGAAACCAATTGAATCCAATAAAATGCATTAAAGATGAAAAAATATTGTATATCTTATACTCAAATAATTAAATTAATTTATTCAATTACTTGAATTATCAATTAATTAATTAATTAATTAATTAGAAAACCTTTAACCCTAAAGTATACATATAAATGTTAACTCATAATATGCAGTTACAGTGATGTTTCAAAATTGTCTAATGAAATCGTCATGAAAGTTTGATGATCATTTAAACTAGCATTTATGTAAAGTGTATATAGATTACATGTTCGGTGCAACATACATTACGTCTTCTGTTACATAATTTTACATTTAAAAATGGAGAAAGAAAGAAAAGAAAAAAGTGAACAAGAAAAAAGTTGTGCGCAGAAACTAGAAATGATATTTAATAATGTTACCTTATAATTAAGGAAACAACTGATTATAGATTCAGCGTTACAATAATTCAAGGTGTTAAACCTTGGAAGTATTTAATTTAGTAAAATAGTGAACAATGTGAATGAAGTTATTGCATAATTTCATTGTTGAAAGGGAACAGGATTATGTTAATTGAGAATGATATATTGCTTATTTTAATCTAATAATTTAATACAATTTTATTTGATTTAATTCAATGATTTTATCAAAATTATTTTATCGGTATGAGATTTAATCTGATTCTATCGGTTTTAATCGGACTTAATCGGTTTTTATTGTATTCCATCGGATTTAATCGGATTTTATTGTAATCAATGTGATTCAATTTTAACTTTATCAAAAATATTTAAATAATACAACATTCTTTTGTTATAACTGTTAACTCATTTGTCTGTTTTTATTTAAATTAAATACATCTTAGAAACTTTTTTTCTCCAGTCATATATTTAACAGCTACATTACGCAACAAAATTATGAAGTCTATAAAATGCTTCAACATTTTATATCATTGACTCCATAAATACCAGTATTAACGTCTAGTGGATGTCAAAATTGAGCCTCTTGCGAAAGTAGCTCAAAACCTGCTCTAATTAAAATAAAAAGCGGCATGTGAAATAATAATATTAACAAAAGCAAATTAATCGAGATCGATATTAAAGATTTGTTATCAATTAAAATTGAAAACCCATTTCCATTTGAAATATGAGACGTGGTCCAAATTGCCCGACTATCTCCATGTATTAAACATAAACTATTATATTTATATATATATATATATATATAATGATTGTGTTGTTGACGAAATAAGTTGAGCAATTGTAAGGGATCAAATCTGACGGCTTTTCTAACATTCTGTTACAGAAATGCGCAACACGAAGTTAAGTGGTTAAGGCGGCTTATAATATTGTTCTTATTACAAAACAATATTAGTATTAGCAGCGCCGTTCTACATTATCAGCCCTTAGAAATTTACGCCAGCGGCGATGAATGTGCGCTGATCCTAAACGGTCAAGGAAGAACCAGCATCTACGACTACACTTTCAATCTCTTACGAGGAACATAGTAAGTTTCACACATTATAAATCTTGTATGCTTATTTCTCATTCTTCCTTACAACTGTCCAACTTTTTTTTTTCTAATTAACTTATATCCCTCGGGCGATAGTATATTAACTTTTATCTTTAATCAGACGTTGTGATTTAAAATTTACTTATTTTCTTAAATGATTTAATGTAATTGAAACTGATAAAATGTGATAAATTTAGAGAAAGTATGATTGAAACTAATTAAATCCCATTAAATCCGACTGAATCCCATCAAATGCTATTGAATGCTATTAAAACCAATTGAATCCTATTGAATCCGATTGGATCCAATTGAATCCGATTCAATCCCATTAAATCCTATTGAATCCGATTAAATCCAATTGGATCCTATTGAATCCGATTCAACCCAATTGGATCCGATAAAATCTTAATAAATCATGTTGATTCCTATTAAATCCCATTCAATCTAATTGAATCCTATTCAATACGATTGAATCAGATTCGAACATTAACAAACGAAATTCAATTTTCCACCCTAAAACTTTCTCTTCATATAAAAGAAATGAATAAATTCAATCCCTTGTCACGCAATAATTCAACAAGCCATTTTCTAATCAGAAATTGTTATGAATAATATGTTGCTATTTGATTTTGGCATAGAAAGGCAACCATTTGTCAGCGAGATTAAAATCAGTGTAAACGGATATATCGCAAAGATTTAGTTGCCGACATTATTACTGTTATAATAAGTAGCAACCAACGATAGACGTAACGTTTATGTTTGCGACTATAAATTGGAATCCCGATCGAGTATTGAGACACGCTTCTTATTAGCCGGATTTTGCCGTTTTAAAACGAGGATGAAAGAGGTGTTAATGAAACGATGTCGTAAAATGGATATATAACGGCATTTTGTTTGTTCTTTCTCTTATACTTTTGTATTTCATTTTACGTTTACAAAATTGTACAATTATTTGTCAGTCCAATTAACACAAAAATGTTTACACAAAGTGTATTTAAGAATGCAATTATTTAACAAATGCATGACACAAATTGTTAACACAAGAAGATCTCATTAAGTGAATTCAATTATTCTGTTCGTTAATTAATCAACTTACATCTTGTATCAATTAAGTTGTAAATGAAACCTGTTCTCATTATATTTTTTTTTTGTTCTTCTTGCGTTTTTATTCATTGATTCCCAAGTGAAATTAGTACACGAAAAATATGTCACGGAAAACCTTTTTTATTTATTCAAGTTGCTAAAGTCAAATTTTGTAGCAAAAATGATAAAAAATTACTTTCAGTATAAAAACCAGTATTTTCTCGACTTCTGCTTCACGTTTATTGTAGAATATCAAAAATGTTCAAAATTCAGTATTACTTTCAAAAATAATATTGAAAAAAATTTTTTTACTTTATTTTTGCTAAATAGAGCAAAATCGGACACACAAGTAAAAAAAATGTTTCTATCTTTTACCTTAAAATTAGTCCTAAAAACGTAACTGTGACTTAAATCATGCATGTAATCATAGCCTGACAAGCGTATAATGCTAAATGATTACTATTTATGTCGACTTAATTATAGTTTTCTACACGGAAAAATCGTACGATTTCTTGATTAAATACGGAAAATACAACTTTGCAGTACTTTTTATGTCTTCTGCTTTGTAATTACAATGAAATATATATAATAAATAATATAAAAATAAGTAATTAATAAGAATAAAAAAATTGCATTATAATAAACCAAAATTATTGTAAAATTTGTTACATAAAAATTGTTTCAAACGAAAAAAAAAATTATGTAAAGTTTTGTTAGTTGAATCGATAACAAATCGATACACTAATTTTGACCAATTAAAATTGAATTTCAAGTTCAGAACAAGAGTCTGCAAAAACGATGATATGTCAATGTCTTTCGCCGGATGCAATTGCCGATTGACTATTATGCAATTTCGCCTACGTGCAAAATTTATAATGATCAACTCATTAGCAAAATGATACAGTAATATCAAATTTCAACAAGATAAACATTCTCACGCAAAAATTATATAATCCCGCAAAGTCGGCGGTTGACTTTTCATATGCCACTCAACACTATCAAATTGGTCGACGCATGTAAACAAGTCATTCATTTTTCGAAAGTTAAACCCAACCTTTTTCGCACAAACTCTGAAACCTTAATCATCCAAAATGATTTTAATCTTTTATTGTTTTGAATACAAATTGTATTCAATAAAATACATTTTTTGCAATTTGTTTTACGACGAAAAAAAAAAACATTTTCTACATTTCGAAATGTGGTAAATCTTGGATGCAAAAAAATTAATTCAAGTGATATCATTAATTTATCGGAGAATAAAAAAAGTAATGATGTTACTTAATTTGAATAAGTGCAATTATATTTAACTGGTTAATTGCATGTAAAATTGCCGCAATAACTTACATCTCCGATTACGGATCTTGACTTATTTAAATTCAATCGCATTGAACTCGTCGTTTTTGTGAATTATCGATTGACAAGTGTGTTTTTCATATTAATTTTTGACTGTTGCAGCCCACAAACAACCACAGGTGGAATATGTATCACTTACGAAAACGTCAATCAGGCCTACGTGGAAGCCAGAAAACGAATTGGTAAAACCCCATTTTTTGATCCATTTTTTATTTATTATTTATTACGTGACAATTTCGTTTTTAATCTCACAGCAAAATTAATTAATTTATTTTATAACACTTAATTTAAACAATTTTGTTTTTATGGTAAATTTCATTTTTCAAATAAAAAATTTTCTATTAAAATCGATTGAACCCGATAGAAAACAATTAAAACCGATTGAATCATATAGAAAACAATTAAATCTTATTGAATCTCATATAAAACTATTAAATCTTATTAAATTTGATAAAAACGATTAAATCCTATTAAATCCGATAGAAAACAATTAAAACCGATTGAATCCGATATAAAACAATTAAATCCTATTGATCTAATATAAAACAATTAAGTCCTATTGAATCTGATATAAAACTATTAAATCTTATTAAATTTGATAAAAACGATTAAATCCGATAGAAAACAATTAAAACCGATTTAATCCGATTAAAACAATTAAATCCTATTGATCTTATATAAAACAATTAAAATCCTATTGAATCTGATATAAAATAATTAAGTCCTATTGAATCTGATATAAAACTGTTAAATCTTATTAAATTTGATAAAAACGATTAAATCCGATAGAAAACAATTAAAACCGATTCAATCCGATTAAAAAAATTAAATCCTATTGATCTTATATAAAACAATTAAAATCCTATTGAATCTGATATAAAACAATTAAGTCCTATTGAATCTGATATAAAACTATTAAATCCTATTAAATCTGATAGAATACACTTAAACCCGATTCGTTCAGATTATTTCAAAAACTGTTGAAATGTCTGTTACGTATACGCTTAAGTAAACAAGTAATAACGACATAATAATTTAAAATTTTACAGAAATTTCGCAACCAAAATCAGAATTATGGAAAGCCGCGGAATTGGCAAGCATCGGCGAAGTGCTCCTGGAAGTTTCCACAATTCTTGCAAGAAGGTAAGGGAACGCTCATTTTATGCAATGTGTGTCAAGATTATACTTAAACGTATCATTTTTAATCTGCTTTAAGTATGAATGAATTTTGCATAAGATCAAATTAAAGCTTCTCGTGAGAGCTCCAGGCCTGGTCAGTTTGGGTCAATGTACGGAAGTATCTTAACCACTTGTAATGCTATCAGACATTGGCGATTATGTAAAATACAATGATTTATCAAAATCGAAAAGCGGTTCTTGGTTTCAAGTTCAAGTCTGCTCGTTTATTATTATTTTTTTTTATTTATTTTTTTTTTTTAAATGATTTTTTCTATTTTATTTTTATTTTTTGCATTCCAATATGTTTTTTTCATTTTCAATTCAAAATTCACCCATTTGGCGCGAAATTTAAAAAAATAAAATAATCCGTTATTAATTCCCACGTTATTTATTATAATTTATCGTTTATTAAAACAAAGAGTAAAAAAAAAGCTGGCAAAAAAATGACTTAGCAATGTTTACGAAGTGTCGGTGGAATAATTGTGCAGTGTTAATAAATTGATAACGATTATTTCATCGGGCGATTATTTCAGCTGCATTATTTTTGCTGTTTCACAACCGAATCGACAACTGGCCGAGATCAGTGCGCTAAATCAACAAGCCACGTCCTTTAATCGAAACTAACGTTTCTCAAGGACGGCGCTTAAGAATTATTGCCGGTTATGCACCGGGCATTAATTAAAACTCGTTTTTCCACGATCGTAGAGGATTGTGGTATCGATGTTAAATATGCCTATTTATGACAATCTCTTTCCACTTTTTCTTGCCGACTTTCGTGCAAAAATGTCACCAATGACCGTCAATCAAATTGAGAAAAGCGAGTTGAAAACCGATTTAGATTAACGTTACGTAAATCACGTTTTTGACCGAATTAAGATTAAAGCAAGTTAAACAGTTTGCACTACTAGTATCAATTTCTAATCATTCTTAATAGTTTTTGATTGTAATCAATCGTATTTAATTGTATTATTTAATCATTTATTTTATTATATACGAATTAATCAAACTGAATTGTATTCAATTACAATCTGTTATCTTCGATTTCTATTCTTTACGATTTAATATTAATCAATTGTAATCAATCGTATTTAATGACATTTTATTATATTTTATTGTAAATCATATTTAATTGAATCAGATTTAATTGTATTCAATATTATTTCATCACATTGAATAGTATTCAATCGTAACTTTTCAATAACTATCTAACGAACTTTTTCTATTAAATCGTATTCATTTTTTAACAGTCATGTTTCATTCATGTTTAATTGGGTTTAATAGAATTTGAAAAGTACTTTTTTTATTTTATCATATTGAATTGTATTTCATTATAATCTGTAATCTTCGATGTATATTCTACCAGATTTAATGTTAATCAATTGTAATCAATCGTATTTAATGCAATCTTATTATATTTTATTGTATATTATATTTAATTGAATCGGATTTAATTGTATTCAATATTATGTCATCACATTGAATAGTATTTAATCGTAACTTTTCAATAACTATCTAACGAACTTTTTCTATTAAATCGTATTCATTTTTTATCAGTCATGTTTCATTTATGTTTAAATGGGTTTAATAGTATTTGAGAAATCCTTCTTTTATTTTATCATATTGAATTGTATTTTATCCGTATCAATCAAATTCCACTGGTTTTAATAGTATTTAAAAATTATTTTTTTAAATCTTATCTTATCGTAATGAATTGATTAATTAACTTGATTAATTGTTATTAATCAAGTTCAATCGGTTTCAATAGTAACCAAAGACTAATTCCCTCTAATTCAATTGAATTTAATAGTAATCAATCGCGCCTTCCAATTAATTACAATTAACAGAAATATAACAAAATTAAGTTTAACAAACAATTAATTGCAGCAAATTCTTTTGCTCCCATGTACATAAAGTGCAATTAATCGTGACACCCAGCATCGCTCGATCGAACAATATAATTGATTGTCCGCGATCATTTCGGTGATTATCGCTCAAGCTAATGATCTTCAACTCCAGTGCTTTTGTCGAGCGTAATTGCTACCGTGCAAATCCATATAATGGCTTCTATACGTTTTTCCCACCAGTCTTTTAGACTCTCTCAGCCAATTAGTCATTTTCACTCACATCAGCTGACGTAATTTGGTAATTGTACCTATAAATTCGCTGACGTGGAAAAAGGGATTAAGAATCCATGACACTTTGCATCACCAAATGTTACGTTCCAAAGTGATTAATGATCGATTTTGTAAGATATACCTGTAGCGTATTCTCTTATGTATCAGAAAAAAAAATAAATATCTGAGAACAAACAAAATTAGTCAGCAAATGAAATACAATTACAAGACTCAAATTAAATTACTAAAAGAAAATTGAAAGTGTATCAGATTTATTTATTGATGTATTCTTTTTAACAAGTGCATTATTTTAATGTAGATAAAAGTGCATTTAAATTACACAAAAATAGAATTTTAGAATTTAAAATAATGCCTTGATTGTGAGTGAATTGAAAAAAATATTTTTAAAATAGAAGTTGAGAAAATCTGATGAAAATCCAATAATCCCAATTAAAACCTATAGAAATTAATTCAAACCTATTAAATCCGAAAAAATAGAATTAAATCCAATGAAACCGATTGAATTCATTAAAATACAAGTAAAAACTATTGATTCCAATTGAATACAATTAAAACCGATTGAATCCTATAAAATACAATTGAAACCGATTGAATCCCATAAAATACAATTGAAACCGATTGAATCTGATAGAACACAATTGAAACCAATTGAATTCGATAAAATACAATTGAAACCGATTGAATCCAACAAAAATGATGCAACTCAAATATATATTCCTTAAAGATAAAAAATATGTTTAAATATTCATAATATTTCGATTGCAAGAGAATCAAGAAAATTTTTTTTTAAATAGAAGTCGAGAAAATCCGATGGAAATCCAATAATCCTGATTAAAGTCTATAGAAATTAATTAAAACCTATTAAATCCGATTGAATTCGATAAAATACAACTGAAACCTATTGATTCCTATAGAGTACAATTAAAACCGTTTGAATCCCATAATATACAATTGAATCCGATTTAATCCCATAAAATACAATTGAAACCGATTGAATCCAACAAAAATGATTCAACTCAAATATATATATTCCTTAAAGATACAAAACATGTTTAAATATTCAAGTAATTAAATAATTAAATGACTAAAGAAAAATTAAAAATGTCTCATCCGATTTATTTATTGACATACTTTTTGTAACAAATGCACTTTGTAATATAGATTTGGATTAACGCGAGAAGAGATTGAGCAAAGTTTGCCACAGATTGACACATCAAAGACTCTGATCCGTGAAATTTGTCCGGACTTTTTGAGCGACGTGGAATGTCGTCCCGGAAAATATCGACGATTCGATGGCATGTGCACCAACTTGCAGCATCCTTCTTGGGGCGCGACTTATGCACCTTTCCAGCGGTAAGAAAAAGAGTATCTGCATTCAAAACTGGATGAAAAATGGGTGTCCATCTATCGATGTTAATAAATCAATCGTTCGAAATTCTAATATGAATGTAATTTTGGTCACTCGCAGAATGATGCCACCGAGCTTCGCCGATGGAATGGGTATGCCGAGAATTGCCAGTTCTGGACGTCCGCTTCCTCTTTCCCGAGTCGTCTCACATACGATGCATCCCGACGAGGGATTCCATGACCATGCTGGCACAGTCATGGTCATCGCTTGGGGACAGTTTATGGATCACGATTATACATTAACTGCAACTCCTTTAGGTAACACTTTTTTGTTCATTAAAAAACATTATTTCATTTTAATTCTTTCATAAAAATAAATTTTGACTAATTATATTATCAATCAACAGATCCATTCAACCGCAACGATCCCGAGGAATGCTGCGGTCGATTACCCCACCAGAAGCATCCATATTGTAACGAAATTGTGATCCCAGAAGATGATTACTTTTACAAACTCTTCCACGTGAAATGCATGGACTTCGTTCGAGCTTTCCCGGCGGTTCGTCCGGGATGTCGACTTGGCAGTCGAGTTCCTTTTAATCTTCTCACTGGAGTACTGGATGGAAATACCGTTTATGGAGTTACGGATAATTTTGCAAGGTTTGCATTGAAATATTCACAATCTCGGAAACACAAAATTAAACATAAGATAGACATAAGGAAAATTTGTATTTGTATTATGTTGTCCAACATTTGTCCAAATTACAATTAAAGCAGGATTTTGGAATTGTAATTTATTAGATTTTATTGCTCGATTTTTGATTGGCTAATTTTATTTTTAATCTACTTTTTGATTATTGTAATTTTCCAATAAGACATATTATACTGGAAGTAATTGTAACTGTATAACAACCTGCAATTATTATTTATTGAAATTTATTGTGATTTCACATTTTTTTCCAAAATAATATGTCTTATTGGAAAATTACAATAAAAAAATGTACATTAAAAATAGAATTATCCAAGATCAGAAATTGTGCAATAAAATCCAATATTTAAATTCCAAAATTCTGCTTTAATTGTAATTTGGACAAAAAACCAATAAGAATTTTGAAACATTAATCAGATTCCAAACATAAATTTGGACATAAGAAACATAATAAACATTTTGATTGTATTAATAGAAAACTGCGAACGGGATACGGTGGTCTTTTAAGAATGAATCCGGTGTTTGCCAAGTATGGCCTAAAAGATTTGTTACCACTGAAATTGGATATACCAGACGAAGGTTGCACACGGCCAAATCAGTCAATGTACTGTTTCGAGGCTGGTGAGTCACGTTGGATGATTTTGTGAATGAAACTGGAAATTCAATGAATTAAAGAAATATTTTCGAAAAAAGCCTACACTTAATGATTGTATCTTTTTAGGTGAAATTCGAGTGAACGAACAACTGGTGTTAACTTGTATGCACACATTGATGGCGAGAGAACACAATCGAATAGCCAAAGCTTTAGCACTCGTTAATCCGCATTGGGATGACGAAACTCTGTTCCAAGAGTCGCGACGAATTGTCATCGCGGAAATACAACACATAACTTACAATGAATTTTTGCCGATACTTTTAGGGAAAGATGTTATGGAGAAGTTTGGACTTTTGCTTGAAAAAAATGTAAGATATTTCTATATCTTTTATAAATATATATATATGCATAAATAAGAAAACTCGAATGAACTGATAAGAATTGAAAACTTTGATGAAAAGGTTTACTGGGACGGATATGATTCAAACGTGAATCCTACAGTGATTGATGCGTTTGCAGCAGCCGCATTTCGTTTCGGGCATTCTTTATTACCGACAGCAGTCGAACGCTGGAGCAAAGCCCATAAATTTATAGGTAAGTACAAAACGAAACGAAAGCTTCGTCCAACTGCGGTAAATAAATTTCCTAAATTATCCGACATTAATTGCAATATGAAAATAAACAAAATAACAAATCAATATTAATATCAAAAGCAACTGTAAGCTCATTTCAATATCCGGCGAGAATGTATTGTATTTCTTAAATAATAACGATGTAAATTATTCAAATGTAATGAAACAAATGAAAATTGTAATTGTAGCATCCAAAAGACTGTCGGACCTCATTAGAAGACCGTACGATTTGTATCGTGCCGGTGTAATCGACGAGTACTTTATGGGTCTGATGAATCAAGTGGCCCAAGCGATGGACGACTCCATAACCCAAGAAGTGAGTTGAATTATTCCAGAAAATAAAGGAAAAGAAGCGAGAGATAAAGAAAAAGTTCGAACCATTAAACAATTTGATCCATTTCTGTCAGCAAATTAATCTGCTAGAAAGTTGCTGAATTATTCAGCCAGTTGAGTTCGACGCACAAATACCTTGCGACAGTTTGTGTTGTTAATGGTCCCCGAGAATAATTATATATAAAGTGACCGGGCAATTATAAAACTTTAAGTGATTAAAATACTGTTTCCACAACGTCTTTTTTATTTTCTTTTGCTGACCCCTTTTTTTATCGTAATTGTTGACTTAATTAAAACAAAAAGAAGGGGAAACAAAAAAGAGAAAAACATAAGTGCGCACAAAATTGTATGCGAGTTATGCCTCACAACTAGATCGGCATAAATTTGGAATTGATTACCATTGCCTTAATCGCACCTGGCTAACAAGTTCTTATGAGACGTTTGTCTTTAGGTTACCAATCACTTGTTCAAGAAAACGGGTGCCAAGTTTGGTATGGATCTAGTCTCGTTTAACATGCAGCGTGGACGTGAGTTTGGGATACCGAGTTACATGGAATTCAGGTGAACTGACTGAGAATGATACAGAAAAAAGTTGCTCTTTACATGACAATCTGCAATTTATCGATCATACGAATATATTTAATGAGCAACATACTTTATCTCTTTTAACGGATAATCAGAAAACAATTTTCCATAATCAACTGTGTCCTTTTTGCAGAAAATTCTGTGGACTTCCGGAAGCGCATACGTTTGATGAATTGTTCGGATCAATGTCCAACGAGACGGTACATCGATACAGTTCGATATTCGAGTGAGTTGAAAATATTTAATGTTAGTTGAAAAGATGTTAAATTGATGAAGTGACCAATTGGAAGAATAATGCAATTTGTTTCAAAGACATCCAAATGACATCGACTTATGGTCTGGTGGAGTTTCGGAGAAGCCGCTTCCTGGAAGCATGCTTGGACCAACTTTTGCGTGCGTCATTGCAACACAGTTTAGCTATTCGAGACGTGGTGACCGGTTTTGGTATGAATTACCAAATCAGCCGTCGTCGTTTACACTTGGTAAGATGCTGGATATAATGGAATTTTAATAGATATATAATGACAATATATTAGCCTTATAATCACTACATAATAGTATATGTTGTGAAAAAAGATATCTTTCTATTTATATAAGTCTCGACCATAGTTGACTGCAGCGCCATAGTGTCAAAAATCAACACTTCATGTAACATTTCATATCCTAAAAATTATTAATAGCAAAATTAAAAACATGAAATTGAAATATTTTGTCTAAAAATACCATCCAGAATTCAGTTATAATTGCTCGATTTATTTATAGTTTATTTATTAATGAAAATTGAAAGATTCAAAAAATACGTTTTAGTTACATGACGTAGTACACATTTTTGTCACTATGGCGCTGCAGTCATCAATCAAAAATTATACTTATCAGTACATAATAATTATATTACCATATATTGACATTATATAACTTATTTCTGTTTTTTTCATTATTCATTACATCGTCACAGTAGACAGTACGTTTTATTCCAGTAGTTTGTAGCCTGATTATTATTATTACCCTGAACGGTGGATTACTTGGCTTGTGGATCGATGAAGAACGCATCTAATTGTGCGAAAACTTGTCAACTGCTTAATTCTAGCTCATCTATGTCTGTCTCCATTAATATTGATTTATTCTCCTATGTAATACTTTTACACAACTTTTTTCTTGATTAATTCTACACCATTACTTTATTGTAATCTTTCAAAGCTTAAACTTATGTATTAAATTGTATAAATAAGAATTAAATATGATTTCAGAACAATTGAACGAAATCCGAAAAATCAAACTTTCGAGAATCATCTGTGACAACACTGACTTGATTGATACGATACAAGTATATCCTATGGTGTTACCAGATCATGAAATGTAAGTGCAAAATTTCTAATTCAAAGTATAAATTATAAAATGAAATCAAAGAAACAATTTATGATGAAGTAAAAAGAGTAACATTTTTTTTAACGGAGCATTTATTGCAAAAGCCATTTCTATAGTTGACTAAAAAAGTAGTCAACGACTTGCTACTACATAATGTAGAATACTTCAATCGAGATATTAACATCTAATACAATCTATTCACTTATTTTGAAAACTTATGCTTGCAGAAATCCGCGAGTGCCCTGCAGAAGTGGCGTACTTCCAAACATCGACTTCAGCAAGTGGGCCGAATTCCCGACAGACGTTCGACAAAACTCATACGTCAATAATATAGCCGTTCCATACAATGTTGGCAAATAAGACCCAAATCATTTTGTTCATATAATCATAGTCACACGACGAGAACATTTCAAACATTTCATTTTTTTTTCTTTCTTTCCTTTCTTTTCTTTTTAATTCTTATTTTCATTTTTTTTTAATTAATTTTTTTCAATATATATATCATCTACATATTTTATCACCGTTAAACTTTGTTTTTAATTTTTTTTTCTCTCTTTTTTTCGTAAACTTTTTTTAATTTTTTGGAACTTGTACCTTGAACGCAATTCTTTATCTCTCTCGCTCTCTCTCTCTCTCTTTCACTCGTACCGTTGATTTTTTACGGTTCAAACGCTGTCATCACTTATTATACGTCAATTTTTGATGTTTAGTCGTAGGTCATCTTCTTAGTGCCATTTGTTCTTGCCGATAATTTTGTATATTTCCTTTTTAATCATATTTCTTTACTCTTTTTTTTCTTTTAATATTTTTTCTTTTCTCTTTAATTTTGATATTGCAAGACTTTTGACGTTGCATCACGTGAGCAGCCCAGTAGCCGAAAACACATGAAACATTCAAAGTTTTTATTTACAAAATCAGCTTTTTGCAATGTTACGTCAAGAAAAAGTTCACTTCAACATTTATATGCAAATTTTATTTATTTTTTAACAAAAAGTCGACTTTTGTTCAGAATTTTGCGAATTTCTTAAATTTATGTAAATAATTCTAATTTCTTTTATCAGATAAATTTGAAGATAACTTTTTCTCATGATAAGTTAAACATGCAAAATCTGCTTTGAAAAATGGAAAATTTGACTTTTCGCTGTGCCTTCAATATGTACAATTGTATGAGTGTACAGTCGATGTTAGTGTACGCGCGTGACGCTTCGCTTCTATCGCGAACAATCAAGACAAGAATCGGACCTGCCTTAAGGAAAACCTCCCGGTCAAGTTGAGTAAGCGCATTTTGGCGCATTTTCTGCGTACAATCACATCAAATATGAACAAATTTGACAATATCTACAAATGTCTTATAAGCGCATTAATCATTTTTTTTTTTTTTTTTTTTTTTTCAAATAAGTAAAAAAATAACAAAGTTGCCTTAAAAACTATATCCCTGAAAGTACTTCCAACTTTTCCAGGGCTTACTTTTTATACCATAAAATACCGTAGAAAGATATGAAAATATATATATTTTTTTTCTCTGAAATCAGACTCTAAAGTGTCGTAATAAAGAAAATGCGCTTAATCAACATTTCAAGATGCGTTTATTCAACGTTTCGTCATAAATTCAAACATTATTGCTGCCAAAAACTGTCGCCGCATTCAACTTCACCGAAGCCGTCCGTGAAAAATGCCCAAAATGAGTCGAATGTTCGCCGTGACCGAACAAACATTTTGCCGGGCGATCGAACCATTTATCGGTCCGCACAATAAGGCTTTAAATCTCGTCGCGCGTTTTTCAAGAAGAAAAAAAAACAAACAAAATCAACTACTCGAATATATTAGCGCAATTTGTTCAATCTCACTTCCTATTCGTCGTCCATTCTTTTTTTTGTCTTTTTTTTTTCTTTTTTTTACCATTTGCATCTTTCTTTATATATATTCACTAGAATTAGCTTTAATTAAACTTTCGTACAAATAGATTTATTATTCGAACTTGAATCTTCTTCGATGTTATTTATCGGAAAAAGCTGCGTCAGCGATGATCGGTGCATATATGAATCCATAGTAGAAACGTAAAACTGGGTTAGATACAATTCTACTTGCCGCTTCGGGGATGAATCATTATTAATTATCATTATTCCTATGTTTTATTATAACAATATTGTCTATGATACGCGTAGAATTATATTTAATCCAAGTGACTCCCTCTCGTAATTTTCTCATTAATATTTGTACAAGCGCTGTATGATTAAATGACTGTTTTCTTCTTTTTTTTTGATTATTTAAACGACGTTAATCGTACAGCCGGACATTCAATATCGGAAGAACTACTTATCACACTACGATTACATTATTATTGTTATTATTATTATATTACTATTATTATATATTTAGATGTACCTTTTATAAATCGTGTTTAACTTTGTTGCTTTTGAAAAATTATATATCTTCTCTCTTTGTCGAAATTAAAGTGGCCTTTTTGCCCCCTTTTTGGCATCGTTAATTAATTATTCAATCATCTTTGTTTACAACATAAACAATTGTTTTGCAAAACCAACTTCCTTTTTATTCACACATTTCATCTGAATTTGCTTTCACTTGGAACAAAAAGTACCACTTTATTTCGACCAACCCCATTATTTTATTCCTCTCCATTTTTTCTCTTTTACCCCCCATTTAAACTCTATCATACGACAAAATGACATCGAAAAAATCCCCCGACAAACAACATCACGCCGATAAATGTTTCGTCGCCCGATCGCCTAATGAAAATAAAACAAATGATAAAACAAGAAAACGCTTCTTATATCATCGTTACAAATTTGTGATTGCTGCAACAAGCGCGGGTTATTACCTACGACAAGTTAATCCGCGTGGTCTCTCCGACACAATCAAGTGTAAAAATACTCTCCTTCCAACTAATCGCCGCAATAATTCAAACTTCATTCCCAGTTAGCAATGTATTTTATATTTCGATAACTCAACAATTTTCGTTCTCTCATTTTTTCAATTTTTTTAAATGCACTTTCGTATTTTTGTCTCTTTTTTAATAAACAAATCTTCAATATAAAATAAATCTTGGACATTTCAAACAGTAGGACATCCTGGAGAAAATCCTTACATTTACATTTCTAAAGCTTCATCCAATTCCAAAAGACTTCATTTGAAGTAATTTTTACATTGCTCCAAAGTTACTTTGCTTAAAAATGAAATAAATGATTATAAATATTTGTAAAAAGTTTGCATAACATTGATGTTGAGTTAACGTAGCAAAGTACACAGTTAATTGGGAATCTTCACGCGTAACAGAATTTGATTACCAACTACATATATATATATATTATATATATATATAATTATATTTATTTTGTATCAATCTCTAATCATCGATATTAAGTTTGTAGTTGAATAATAAAAGAGCGACATGGAATGACGTGCAATTATAAAGAGAAGGAAGGGGCCTTTTTTGTTAATTTTTCACACAACGCGCGAGACACCTGGCGACAATCAATCGAAATAACAATTTGTGCTTCTAATTGTCTAACAGTTGAAGCAGAAGACGAAGATGAAGATATATATATTATATATAAATATATAGATTAGATATAAACGATGTTTGTATTATACAATGACGGACATATGAGAACCGAAGAATCACAAAAAATGCCTGGCCTTATGTATTTTTTAACCCTCAATTGTCATATAGATGTTTTGGCTTTTTTTTTCTTTTCCTTTTTTTATACGATAAAAATATTAGCAAAAAGTAAGAGTGACAGTTGCGGGTTAATATTCTTATTGTTTAATATGATTATCAGATGAACATATGAATTCGATTTGTAAAATTGTAAAATTGTTGCATATAGGATTTAATGATGATGAATGACACCGTTTCGTTATGGCCACTTTTTGTTTCCACTTAAAGTGTAATTGAAATTGTGTATTAACTCTAAGTGAACAAGAATTCAATAGAAATAAATGATAATCAAAGTTTATTAAAACAAACGTTGCAGTTCTTCATATCAAACCATTTTCAAACGAATTATTCATTGTCCCAATTACAAATAAGAAATAATTTCCTTAATTCTAGAGAACAATTGAACTTAAAAAAAAAATAATTTTGATCTTTTCTCAAAACGTTTCTTTCTTAAACATAAACAATATTTAAATTTAACTTAACATAATTATAAAAATAAAACCCTATTAACAAAAAATAGTTTGCCGCTTTGTTACCAGAAATATACTTTTGATATGAACAAACATTGCACTAGTGAGAGTGAGCTTTCTTGAATTTTATTACTTTAATGATTAGCATTATATTTATCACAAAATCAAGTTCAAAATTGTAAAACGTTGAACTTTTGTTTTTATATTCTTCAGTCATTGAAAAATGTTTTGCCTTTGCAAAAGTGCACTTTTCGTAAAAAAGTATTTGCATCTACTTTTTATGTTATAAAGATTTTAACATTAGACAAAAAGCTCGATGACAACTTGTATAAATTATACACGTACAAACATACAAAGTCATTAGGAACAACATAAAATATTAAAACACGTTCATAACGGAAGAATGTGAGGAAGAAAAATGCAGCTTTCGTCCCGCTCGAAGGAAGAAGAGACGTGTTTTAAATGACAACGTAAATCGAGAAAGAGTACTATAAAACCAGTATCTCTTGGAACAAACTAAAGTAGGCAGACTAAACATAAAGGACATAACTTTGATTCCAAAGTTAAATCAAACTTGCATATATAACTATACAATTTACAAAAGTTGTCATAAATAAATAAGTATATCTACGGTAACAAATGCGCAATCTCTACATTGCAACCGGGTGTGTCGCAGGCGTGCGATGCGCCCAAAAACTAAAGTCCAAATGTTAATGATATCTCATCAACATTGCGATACAAAAATTTGGTTGCATTTCCGTGTTAGCTCTCTTTGTATGATAGTAATAATTGGTAATACTGCAATCTAAAGCTAAAAAAAGTAGGGGGGGGGGAAGAAATCTTTTCCTTCCGGCGAAGTAGGGGGGGGGGTGGATAAAGTGAAGTAGTCCGTTAATAGGAAGAAGCGCGGTAATACTTGGCGAAAAATGCGATACCGATAGTTTTCCATCCATATTATAAGTATACATTGAATAAGGAATAAACTCCTGCTTTCTATTGGCTGTTACAATTTGACGATGATTACAGCTAGATGACGCTGCTGGGATCGATGCCGAGGGCGCTCGCGATGTTGTCGTCGCTAAGCAAATCCGAGCTGTCGACTTCGTTCGGCTCGGACTTGTAGATGGCGCTTTCGGCATTTTCAACCGCAGCCGCAGCTTCGCTCGCAACGCCAAAAGCTTCCTCGAGCCACGCCTCGGTGCTTGGCGCAACGCTTTGCGTCTTCGGACCAACTGGCTCGACTTTCGAGCCGAAGCCACGTTTGCGCTCCTTCTTTGAATACTCGGGAATTTCGCGCTCGTACAAAAATGGCTTTCGTTTTCTCTTCACCGGAGTGCACACTTTTTTGTAGAGAATCTTCATTTCCTTCACTCGACTCGGCGGAATCGTCCAGTCCATCTCTTGTGCGTCGATATCGGGATTCCGCGTGGGATCTAACGAGTGCTCGTATTCCGGGATCTCCAGACCGAGACTCTTCATCACGAGGGCTATAATGTCGTCCACTTTGCCGTTTATTATCAGATCCGCTTTTTTGTCCTGCAAGGAGAGTTAATACGGTTTTAATGAACCAAACTCTTTTCATCGATGTTTGATTTTTGTGTAATGCCAAAATAAGGACAGATTAAAGTACCGGGATTATGGACTTCTTTTAAGGCAGTTGCCGCAAAATGATACTCTTATTTACAAATGACTTACATGTTTTGTTTGTTGCAAATTGCATATCACCAAACGACCGCCGTGCTTTTTTGTGTATAAAGGAAGATTACCGCTGGGTATGATTTGTAAAGTGGTTCCCAAACAAATGCTCAAGTCGGCGACACTAAATAATAATAATAAACGCTATTAATTTTTTATCATTTGAATGAAGTTAATTTCGTCTGTGTAAAAATTCTTTCTATTCTTTCAAGTGAATAGCTATTAATTTTGTCTTACTTGCATTTATTTAATAAATGCAAACTTTTGCATTTCAATTTTCAATTTTGACTTTGATTTTCAATTTTAATTCTAATTTTCTGACTTTTATTCATAATTCCGACGTATTACCTAGAATGTAAATCGGATAATGTAAGATCATTGTGCGGTAAATTATGCTCCCAATCCAGAATAGTATCGTGCATCCGACCACGACATGGACGACCACCAACAAGTTCGGATCTACAGATGGTGTCTAAGCACTTTTTGCCAACCGTTTTTGTTGCCGTAGTGCGAATGAATTGTCTGCAAATAATTATTACACATGAATACCTCGCTTTGTAATAAAATACATAATTAATTGTTATGATTTTTATTTTCGTGATTAAATAAATACTCGTCTTTTGTCTAATGATTTCTACAATATTACGAACTGAACTAAAAACAAAATGTAACTATATCTATGGTAACAGGGCCACTATACTAACAAAAACAAATGAAATTAAACATAAATATAACATTAATCATAAAATATATTAAATTTTTGCCAACGTACTTTCCACATTTACCACACTGTTCAACGAACATATTTCCGTGTAATTCTGCGAGATTTTCCCGTGGAATTCCAGATCGAAGATGTAATCCATCAATGTTTTGACTTATAATAAATTTGACTTTACCTACAAATGCAAAATTACATTAATTCAATACTTTATTCAACTTTATTGTAAGTGTGATTGAAATGTAGAAATGTAATTACTAGTATCAATTAATTTTTTCAATGCCATGTGCGTTTTGGTTGGAATCGCATCATCAAATGATGTGCTTGTACTTGGTTTCATGCCTTTTTCTTCCAGTGTCCATACACCATTTGGACCCCTAAAACAATAGATAAATACATATTAGTTATTAAATAAAAGTGAAAGCTAATAATTTATTTCGAAACAAATGTAATCGTGTCCATTAATACCATATCAAGTGTCATTGATACAAAATTCATAAATGAAATATCAATACAATGAAATATCAATTCAATGAAATTGAAATGTAACATTAAATAGTTTCAATTGAATAAAATAATTATCTTTTAAAATATAAACTTTATAAATACAATAACAATTTTAATGTATATTTAATTTTTTTCAACATTTTTTCTTAATTTTTTTTATATAAAAAATTGAATGAAAAATATGAATGATATTAATAAAATGAAAGAGAATCAACAGCTGATGATAATTCGCGAAACAGATTTCAGCTGAAAACGTAATGTATAATTACACATACCATTGTAATATCAATCGATATTTTATTTTCCATATTTCTATAAAGCAAACAAGCTAAATTATGTCATTAAAATTGCATCGCTACCGGAGTTTATTAATTTAAACTATTTATCGTAGCTTTAAATTTAATCTTTAAAAAACGATGTATCAAAATAAATCAAATTATAATGAAATGCCATTCAATTGAATTACCATAAATACGACGATAAATAACGGAAAATGTACGAATAATAGATATCATATATTATAAATAATGTATCAGTTTATAATCAACTTTACTTTTAATTTAATTAAAAGTATCGAAAAGGAAAGTAGATGAGTGCATTTTAATTTTTAGATTATATACACATTAAATATTTCACTTTAATATACGAATATAGGAAAAGTCAATAGAAAAGTGAAAATGAAAATGTATTTATGCTGTAATTGATTATTCTCTTACGCTGTAAATTATGTATTTCGCTTTTAAATTAAATTATTATTCTACATTGCTTTGCTGTACAATATATTGATGGAACTTTGTTATTTTGTTTATTATGTTATTTATTAGTTATTGTTGTTTTTATTAAAAAGTAAAATCATATTTACATATTTAAATTTAATGTTGACTCTGAAAAACAT
>JABFPJ010001579.1:0-24577 GCA_022817425.1 Gryon sp. ZL-2020 | reverse complement strand
ATTTATGTCAAAAAAAAAAAAAAAAAAAAAAAGAAAACATATTATTATATACTACTAAAAGATAGATCTGGTAATTTGCAGATTAGTAGATTTGCTTTTATATGTTATGAGTACAAAATTTTGAACGCTTATAATGAAATAATTTTTAAATTTATTTTCATGCTCATCAGCATTTACTGCTTCTATAATTTTTATGACTTAATTTTTATACTTATTATTAAATAATCTTACTGCACGCATGCCTATATTACTGGTTATTTGAGTTACAATCGCAGAGTTATAATTTAGGAATTTGTGAAAATGAAGACTTCAAGTTATGATGGTGTATGTCGCAATTAAATACAAGCGTGCCTTAAGAACCAAGTGCCATTAGATCATTATGGCATGCAACGATTCAACTAAAGTAGCATAGTCATAAAACCTTTCCAAGAGATCTTGTCAGAATTTTTCTTCTGCAGTCTCAATGTTCAGTTCTTTAACATTGCCACGAAGTACCTTTCACGACAAAAAAACGTCTATTTTTTAACTCTAACATTTTATCATTTTGTACAATTACGAAAAAAGTTCTCGAAATGTGTTTCAAATGTATTACGATTGTTGTTTTTATCAATAAAACTGCTAATTTCGATTCAAGAAGTTTTAACAAGGTGCGATCATTTGCAACTTTAGAATGTTCTTTGGAGAATCTGTACATACATTTGAAAAAAAGGTAATCCATTAAGAATGATACATATTGTAAACATGTTCAATGACCCCTGGTGCTAAAACTTTTGCACGTTACTGGGCACCCCATCGACTCACCCCATATATCAAGCGATATTAGATTACGCAAAAGATGGAGGCATTAGTGTGAACCAAAGAATACGACGAAGCCAAGAGGTATATATCGGCTATCAGGATTATAGTCGTGCAGTTTGTGCGCACCTTATAACTTGCTAATTTGCAAATGCCGGCATTATTTTTGCGGTTCTGTCTGCACAATTTACGGGGCCTAAAGGCCTCAACTGTTTTCGTAATAGAGGTCATGACCTTATCAAATGTTTCTTTACTGTCCTTATTTTTCTTTTCATATATATATAAAAAACGATATTCATAATGTAAATGTATATATTATGCATAGGAATTGTCACTTTAGAGAATGCGATGTGTGAAAAGGTCCCAATCGATACCATCAAGATAGATTGTCTTGCAAATTTAAATCCTTAGTAATCAAAATTGCAAATAAAATTGTAACATTTAATTCGAATCTGGAAATAGAAAATTATGTTTATGCAACATAAAGAAATTAACAAAAAACATAGGTAAAAAAAGGTATTGTATTTCTCTGTGTGTATTATCATTAGGTATTTTATCATATTTTAATGTCGCGTAATAAATTGCGATGAAAAGCATATTCATTGTTGTTTGATATTGGAGATAAGGTTTTATTGAAAGACAGATGGAGTGAACAGTCATCGATTTATATATGGCGAATTTGCATGGAGTCTTAGATTTGCTTTAATAACAGATTGCGAAGCGTTGTAACGATGTACATTGTATGCGAAAGAAATTAAACGTGGTTGAATTATGTGAAAACTGTTACAAGTAGTCATTAGAATGATGCATTTTAACACGTTATCTTGTTATTGTTGTAGGAGCTTTGGATAGATTAAATCAAAAGATTGAAAGCAGTGTGAGGAGATTAATTTGTTGTAAGAAAAATTTTTTTTCCTTTTTAAATGAGTTTAATTTTAGAGAAGAATATTGTCTTTCATCGATTTGCTATGGGACAATACATGCGTGGGAAAATTAGAAATTAATTGGTCGTATGTATTTATGTAAAGTAAAATTCTTTTGAGTAGAATTTGTGATTAAACATAAAACATTCAAATTAAGATTTAGGTCACAATCTATTCACTGAGAGAAATATCTTGCTAAATACGCTATAATACTTTTGTTAACTGGGGATATACTTTAAATCTTGAAACGTTATAAAGTATTGCAAATTTTCGTATAATTATAGCTATATATGATGTATTGAACATAATTCTGTAACCTCTATAATTTTTCTTTAAACTATGATCAAATATTGATATTTTATATATATATAAAACTCGTATAAAAAAAGAAAAGTCTGAAGAAGCCTGTAAGCGCGATTCTGAAAGCGTAATGTCTTTTTAACTGTCTGAAAAGCGATGTCATTCATTGAACGAAACGACATTATATGGCGCAGATTATGTTTTGTCTCAGGCCTCGTGTCGATGCGGAATCGTCGATCTCGGCAAGCTTTCTTGTGGACTTGCTTTGTTTGTTTGTAGCGCGGGTGGCTCGCACGTAACCTCATCCGCGGATCGAGCCCAAAGCTTTGAAGGTTCGGCCTTTATCACAACAAGATTAGTGGAGATGCTTACGCGAGCGTGCGCTCTCTTGCACATATATGCATACATCCGGATACGACAGTGCACAGTTTGTTTGTCTTCGTTTACGACTGGTTCCGCGGTTCCTGCGATCGTGCGAGAGCGAGCACAGAAGAGCGCGCAATAAAGCAATCTTGGAACCTGGTGGACGTATATCTGGCGTGGGTGTATCTTGGAGACAGGCGAACGCTAGAACACGCTCGGGCCTTCGGTAATGCATGGGTTTGTGTCGCGACGGGCGGCGCACTTTGTAACAACGCGGACTTTAGACTCGATTAATCTTACCGATATATTCCGCCATGCGGCACACGTTGAACGCGCCGATATATCAGTAATAATGTGTTGTGCTGCGAGACCGACCTTCTCCAATACGAGGCTGCTGCCGTTACTATAAGTGATCAAAATTGTTCAAATGCACACACTGCTAGCGAAAAAGGGACAATTGAAAATCAATCAATAATATAAAACGAGATTAATATGATGAATTTGACCAAACATATGAGTGCAAACATAATCATCATTCACTCATTTATAAAAAAACATTTATAAATATTCCGTGATTGTATTCAATATGAGCATTTTGGCTTGGAAATTTAATGGTTACAATTTTAAAAGGAGATTAAATGTACAATGAATTTAAAATGTCTACTTTTATTTTAAATAAAGGGATGTAAATTAAGCATATGAAATAGAAATAAAGAACTTCATCTTATGCATTTAGGTAACCACAATCGTCAATTTTTATTTATGTTCAGAATTTTGCAGTATCTTTATTGAGAAGCGGAAAAAATTGCAGGTCCGAGGTTTCAAATACAAAAAGACTGTGTGGCAAACGGGGATTTATGGCGATGCTGAGAAAGCAATTTTGTAGATAATTAAAAAGACTTATTTGTAATTTGCATTTGCAAAAGTTGTCTTTGTGTATGAATATTCTTGTCGTCTAATTTCGTCACCACGAGGTTAGGGTGAACCGTACGATCGGATGATACTTTTTGCATAGTGGCAAATAAAAGAAAGAACTTAAAAAAGATCTGTCAGAATTCTTGGATTGGCTCATTACTAGCAATTGTGGTGCATAGCTCCCCGCGGCGGCTCGATACACGCTTGCATGACAACAGAGTTTAATTGTTCAATCAATCATTAGACCCCGGCTATTATGGATAACCTCATTCATAGATAGCATGAATTGACGATAACAATTAAAATACTCATTTTTGTCTAATGTCAGCAATAGTTAAACTCAACTTTTTTCGTTAATACAACTGTTAATTTGTCTTCGAAGATATGCTTACAGTAATGAGTAAAATGGTTAAGCGAAGAACATGAATGAAAGTAAAATTCTCGATGGACAATTTTTCTACTTTTAACAATTATTTTTTTTACATAGGTGAAAAAATGGAGTGTAAGATACTTTCGTTTCTCAAAGATTTCATCATTTAAATCTTCCATTTGAACAGTAATATTTAAACGACGTCCATAATGGCTGTGTGAAAGATGATCAAAAAGAGCACTTCTTTGTCGGGACATGCATTGACTGTACTCATAAACTCCATCCATTTTGTTTATGATTGCAATGATAGCGGACAATAAATACATTTTAGCGGAGAAATCGGTATCCATCATTGCCAGCATAAAGGCATATGTGTCTTTGATTTTGTCACGGTCTCTTCTTCCTGATGTGTCACTCTATTTTGAGTGCCGAGCAAAAGCGATTTGTTTGTGTTGAGACTACCATCCAAGATGAGTCTCAATGATAGCGTGTAACTCGTGCGGACAATGCAAAAGACAAAGCACGCTACTTACGAAACTTTGATGATGATTCTCCACGCTCTTTCCTTTCGTGTTATTACGTGCTGCTATCTTCCTCTATTATTCAATTCCAAGAAATCATCTGTTATAGTGGGCCACGTGAATGGTGAAACGTAAAAATATCTTCCAAGTTTCCCACGTGGTCGAGTCAATGGAAAGGGAGGGGAGGAAGGCCCCGCAAGAGAAAGCAAGTAACTCTGTCGTGAGTCGAGAAGAAGAGGAACGAAGTACTCGCGAAAAAGGATCCCAAGTTCCAACGGGTTTTTGCTTTCGAAACGCAAGACCAAGTCGCCGGCCCAACTGCCAATCGGAGTAGGGGAAACAAGAAGCAACGAAGACGAAGAAGAAGAGAAGGAAGGTTAAACGAGGATGGATGCACCTCCGAATTCGTCGCGGAGTGCGATTTTCAACAAAGCCAATTATTAGATGTATCTTCGGGGTAAGCAAGGGGTGGAGGAAAGAGAAGAGGACCCGCGATTCTAAGGCCTCCGGGTATCCTAAAGCACAAAGGACAATGGTTACGTAAAATAGAACTGCAAGGCACACTGCGTGTGTGCCTCCATTACTGAAACTCATTTTTTCAGTGACATTGGAGTCTGGCTCTTTTGCAAATTCAAACGAAACAAATTACGTACCGTCACAGACACACGCGGGACTTAATTTCAGTTCTATTAGTTGTTTTGTCAGCACCTTTCTTATATATCATTTCAACATACATGTATGCGAGTAAGTGTCACGATGGAGACAGATTTGGCATTCGGTCATTTCAACTTTCAACTATAAAGCATTTGCGCAATGACAAATGATCTTTTAGCGGCTTACGATTTTTCGCTCAATTAACCACTTAACTGGGGAATCAAATTTGTGATTAATTAACGACGAGATTTTACTGCGAAAACTTTTAATGGACGATGCTTGTGCTGCTTAGTGTCATGTTATTTAATGTACGGACGTAAGATAAAAAAAATCAAAATTCCAGCAACTTCATTCTTTTGATGTATATAATCGAATTTCATAGCATGATATTTAAACTACAAAAGCATCTTGTCGGTTAACTTATGATATTTGAATGCAGTTCCAATCCAAACTGGAATCATGTGAATTGAGGTTGTCGAATCTATCGAATGATTTTAGAAGCTGTTGGAATTCAAAAGCTCTCATCGTTCGATGTGCATTGGTGCACATTGGTAGCGATGATATCGCATTGTCTTTGATGCCAGTCCAATGATCCAGGGACACAGCAGATCTTGAAAGTTAATGATATGCAGTCTATTTGTTCACTTCTATATTCAACATTCTTTGGAGAGATTCTCTTCGTAATAGTTAACAATAGTTCTTTATGAGCAGACACTACAGGGACACTATACCCAATTTTTAACCGACAATAGGTGACTGTTGGTTCACCATTGTTGACCCACCATTATAATTGTCTTTCTATGACCAATGCTTTTCACCATTCAACTCCCTTTACATTGTACATGAAAACAAATTAATCATATCACGAAAACCGAAACAAGTAAACAACTACAGTGAATTATTCATTGAACAATAATTATAATTTTATTTCGTTTGTTTAAAAAGATTCAACTAAAACTGTTGGAATCTACATATTAATTCACATTAAATAATTAATATCAAATTGTAAAAGTTATTATGCCATACATAACGAAATTAAGATATTCATGAGTTTCCTTCAAAAACGGGTTTACAATTTTTACAAGAAAAAAAGAGAAACGATCCCGACTCATTAATCGCAAAAGCATCGAAAATAAAGATGAGACAATGCGAAAGGTCTATTAGTCTGAGAACACGGGGTGCCTGGACACAAGTCGCCAATAAACGTAAATGCGTTCAATTTCACGATGAGTTACAGTTGATATCAAACTCGGGATTTCTTTTGATAATTAACGCGACTCCCGAGGCTAGTTGTGTGTGCGGTGTGGGCTCTCTCGCGCGCGATGGAATCCAAATTTTATGTCGTACCATAAATGCGTGACGGCAGAAGAATTAGGACAGCGAAATGGTTGGCAGACAAGTGAAGGGGTATAAAGTGGCGTGTTCGAGAGTGAAATGTAGATGAGTAATATGACTCTCGTTTTTTGTTTTACTCCGCGCGCTCTCGCAAACTAACCGTCTTTCTCTCGTTTCGTTTGCTGACGCAATGGACGAAGGTGTCGAGATTCCCCGCTGCGCGTTAATGGTCTCATCTAGTCCTAGACTTTGAGAATCCACCTGTAATTAGGTTTTTTTAATGTACCAATGTGGCTCTACAATCGCCTTCGGTTACGCGAGCTAAGAAAAATGGGATTCGAGATCCTTTGGTATACCCATGTGTATATATATATATGCTTGGGTATACGTCATTATGCCAATTGGAACTTCGAAGACCAATCTAATGAAACCAATCGCGAAATCGTTGCCAGCGGAAACAAAAATTAGACTGCACCGTTTGAGCTTTCTAACAGTAGGTGGTGAACTATTCCTTTGGCGTGGGCTTGTAACCAGTTGAGTGTAAGTAAGACACCTGAACTTTAACGATCTTAGCTTGTTTACGCGACGTGTGGGTGTTAGGCAAATTTCTCGTTGAATCCTTGTTAGCTTGGTTCTGATCGGTAGGCTAAAATGCTTTCAGTCATTTTCAAATCTTTCAACAAATATATTAACTGCTAGCATAATTAGAACTTCTTATTATGATAAAATTATTTTGAAATGTACAATTTTATGGTCACATAAACGCTTTCAAAGTAATATCTTTTTATGTAATTAATTATAAGGCATTTTTTAGTTGAATGTAATCTTTTTTCCAAGATTTATTTCAGTTAATTTGCCGAATAGCCTACTTAAATTATTGAAATCAAGTATTAAGTCTTTAATTGTTTAATCATTTCAATTTACATATTTTATTATAATTGATTGATCGAATATTTCATAAGGAAGATTGAAGTTAAAACGAAAAATAATTAAAAATAACTGATTAAAAAAAACTAAATTGCTGAATCACTGACTTTTAAGTCAGAGAAATACAAATATAACGTTCAATGTACATAAATCTTAGTATTAATCTATTGAAATATGCTTATTAAGATTAATAGAATAATATTCGAGTTACGGCACATACTAAAAAATAAAATTATAATACGCTTTCAGACAAATATACATACGTTGTTTTTCACTTTTTTTTTGCTTTTCTATTTCAAAGTAACTGAATTATATTCTATCATAAATGAAGGTCATTACATTTTTATATAACAAATGTGAATGACTCAGACATATTTTAAAACATTTATTTATATAATTTGATAATATGAACATTCCATAAATTACGTTCCATTATGATTTATAATTTTATCGAGAAATATTTTCAGTCGACAGTTGTATCTTAATACAATTGAGGGTGCGAAATGATTTCCGCAGTGCGTCGATTTATGTTAAGCCGCCATTCGATAAAGCACGTTTTAAAATCTCTCGTCGACTTTTGCGGTTTGGGCTTAGCTTTTTGGTATAAGTTATGACTGCCTAAATAATTACATAGTCCTTGGCCATAGTGCGCGTTTGCTTGTGGTCAGTCCGCGGAGGCAAAAGACAATTTTACGCAGCGGGGTATCGGGCTACGATGTAGCGGTGGCTCAGAGCATTTTTTTTAAATTGACAGCTCCGACATCCGTCAACCCTTGGCATTCATTAGCTTGATCCACCTAGCAGAGGCCGTTATGTAAATCAGTTGCGGCGTAATTGGCACTGGACGAAAAAGCTAATTACGGAAATCGAGTGGGACCTATACCCTTGGCCCATCAGTGCACAGCAGGACACCGCGATACTTCTCTATCTTCTTATTTTTGCCCATAACTTTTAATTCTATTCTTTTCGTATGATTTCGGACCCCTCATCTCTATTATTGATCAAATTCCTTTGCTTTTCTTTTATTAATTATTAGCTAATGACTGATAGTATAAATGTTTAATGATAAGTTAATGATAATTGAATATATTTCTGACAAGTTAAATGCAAAATAAATTGAGTACAACTTGTTAAAGAATGTTAGTTTATTTAATTTATGTTTTAAAGTTATAAAGGAGATTTAAAAAATGTGATTCCCAGCAAACGTGAAATTCTTAAGTTGTATTGAAAATATTTTTGTTTAAACAGTTTCAAAATATTTCTAAAAGTTTCTAATCATTTTTTTAATATCTATAAATGTCTTTATTTATTACGAGACAATTTCAATAATTTTCAATAAGTTTCAAAATTGAAAAATGTTATCAAACATTTTAAAACATGTTAAAACATTTTGAAAGTTGTTAAAACATTTATAAACTTATAAAGAAATATTGGAACTTTTTAGAATTTATTAAATAAAAGTTCAGTTTAAAAATATTCTATCATTTTGCACAAATTCTAATTGAAACTTTTGAAACATAAATAATCTCAATAAGGTTCAAACATTTCACTGCTGGGATTATTTAAAATATTTTTAAAACCATCCTATAAAGTGACATTGCCGATCATAGAAGATATAGTATAGTTACTACTATACTATAGTAGTCTGTTTTGAATATTGTTTTTCGAACAGTTCCGAAAATATGACATATGGTTTAAAAAATTGATAGATAGATTACATTATCTTAAAGCATCAGATTACTAATACCAATTGACCCCTGACTGCGACACCTTTTTTCTTTATCAAAGTTTTGTATCAACTGCCTTAAATGCAACGATTATTAATAACATTTATATCACGGAAGTATGTCACGTTTACACTTGTGTAGTAAGTTGTTATCTGTAGACAGATCTTCTAGATTATCAACATCCTTCAAACGCTTGAAACATATTCTGCCTCTGCACATGTGTTTTTGCGTGTGCGACGCCGTCTAATAATAATAATCGTTCATCTCTAAAATCAGCAGGTGGCGCGCATTTATAGTGTAACATATTTGACAAAATATTAGTTTTAAAACAGTTATATCTACGATTAGCAGTCCTTCACGGTTTTGAATAATATAAAAATGCGAAATCTGTGTTTGCGGAAAATGAATGTACACGTATAGAAATAGGTAAGTAAATATTACTGAGAATACTAGTAATTGTGTGACAGTATCTGTTTTTGAGTAAAATTTAAGAATTTTTTGTAAAATTTGCACAAATTTGATGAATTTTTACGAAATATTGATGAACTTTTACTAAGTTGCTCAGTAAATTTTAACTTAACCTATATTTCACGCTGTCATACTTTAACTTACAAAAAAACAACGTTACCGACGGTCAATCGAGATAGCCGCGACGGTAAAGTATTCCGATATCTCATTAGGAAACAGCAGATACCGAGTTCGAAACTCAGAGAGGGAGTTTTTTTAAATATTGAATTCTATTTTACGAAATGAAAATAGTAAAATTTACTTATAAAATTTCACTGTCACCCAATTACTCGTATTCTCAGTAATATTTACCTACCTATTTCTATGTGTGTAATTATTTAATTGTCATTTTACCACTATTACAAACGGCCCAAAAAATCTTACACCTCTACACGAACGATGTAAAAACTTCTCAGGTAGCAAAGATCTTTTGACCTTTAGCCGCTGGTCTATGATTCGTTCGTCGATGATGCCTTCTGTCCTAGCAAAATTCTTCTCGCAGACGAGTCTTGGGAGGCACCAGGTATTCATCTTTCTTCGTCTGTCGCACGAGTGAGAAACGCGGTAGAATTAATAAGTGACAACTCTAGAAAAAAGTTTTTACGCACCGCAGAAAAAGACTTTATGCTTTGTTGTTGGGTTGCCTTCTTTTTTTTACACTTTTTCTCTCTTTCGGCGCAACGTTTGCGCCTCCTCTAACGCCTTGTCTTACGTCGTCGAGTAGCACAATGGACTCGACGCTAGGATATGATTTAAGACACACTTTGGCCTCTTCAGAAGACGACCGACTTTAATTTCAAGCGCGTTATTATATTGCGAATGAAAAGATTCGATTTTCATTTGAATTTCGGCTTTTCACTCTCAAGTCAATTGTATCAAACTGCTGTATTCGGAAACATTTCAGCTGTTTTATTCAAGTGGTGAATGTAACTAAAATTTTAAATGATTAAAATTCTAGTCAATAATGTTCTGTCAAATATATTTTAATATATTGATGAATTGGAAATGAAGTAGAATAAAAATCAGTAATTGTTTATTGAAATATTGATAACTCTAGTGATGTTTGCAATTAAGTAAGAAATACATTTTACTTATTAACTTGTTATCGTAATATTTTTTATATCCTTTAATAAACACAGTACTTTTGACATACTGACTTTCCGTTTGTTGTGTTCTTTAATATTGAAACTGATCGATGTCCCCGAATCCAGAAGTGGCATTGAAATTTGATCCTTTATCAGTAACAAAGACAACGAGAAAGGATCTTGACGAGGCACGCGTGACAAGTCGAACGATCGAAGGATCACGAGATCTCTCGCATCTAATTTAGATGAGTGACGATTTGCAAAGCATCCTATCGTCTTTGTGTATTCTCGATGACCGATCGATAGGCCGATTATGCACGGAAGGCTGAATATTCATAAAACAATGATTTATCACTGTCTAGAAAGGAATTTTTGTTCGTTAGTATGTATATATATATACATACAGTTACGACTTTACAAAGCGTTTTATACGAAGAAACGAGCTGGTTGATGATATTTGTGAATGAATGGCATACGCCGAGTGTTATTTTATCCGCAAGTGTTTCGTCACTTGTGGGTCAGAATTTGGATTCACGATTCCTAGAATTGCGGTATAATTTTCATTGCTTCGGCGACTATCAATTACCGAGTGTAATACTGGTGTATTTCCGCTTTTCAGTCAAAACGTGTATAATTTGTTTCAAATTTATGGATTATACTTCTGTCGGAACGTTCTTGCAAATTCAATTTAATTTGACTATTATTGATCGATAAATGATACTCACTGACTTGAAAACAATATTTCATCGAAATGACAGTTAAACTGAACTGTTGAAATCTTGGAATTTTACTTTGTAACGAAGAGATTGTTTTGCAATATTCGCCTCGTTGCTTTCGTCTTTGGTTACCAAGAAATTCGGCGTGGTGACAAATATTACACAATTAATGAGAAAGTTTCGTACAAATATAATCGGGTTTTTGAAACCGAGTAACGTTGTTATCAAAGGATCCAATAGGTGTTGATATTATATATGAAATGAAACTTATTTAATGAAAGATAAAGATAATACATTGTAAATTACATACCAAAAATCGTATGAATTTTAATTACCCATTTATAATGTATTTAATATTGTAACAAATAATGGTACGAGAAAACTTGTGTAATAACCAATTTCAGTGCATCGTTTGAGAAGTCTGAAGGATGATGTGTCAAACAGTAACACAGTTGCAGCGATGTCGATCGAATCCGGCGCCCAGTTCCACCGATAATTATCGATCATATGGTGAATATAAGCGAAGCTGTCAATTGATACGTATAGCTACATATCATGGGGCACGATTATCTCGACCTCATGGCGTTCTGGGTGGCGGTGTTATAATTACTACAAGTTCTTCGTCGATTAGCTCGTGATGTTGTCGATGACTTTGGCAAGTGAGTCTCTCTCATTGAGTCTCACAGGCGGCTATCCAATCGCCACTCACTGCATCTTCATTATAAATCTTGAGAATCACGCAAATTGATAATGGCACTCGAAGCGGCTGCCGAGTCCTTCCGTTTCTGCGTTAGCCGCGTTCAACCTTCACCCCGCGCAGCACGACACGGACAAATTATCGAGCGAGATTGCGCCAACTCTTGGCATATTCACTCGATGAGACTCTCTTTCTCTTTCTTCTCTCTCTCTTTTTTTTTGGTTCTCTCGATCGAACGTATAGAAAAGACGATCGATCGCGCCACGGCGTCAAGGATGATGCGAGGCACTTACGCGAAGAGAATTAAACCACGCTGGCGTTCAACGTTCATAAATTATTTTTAGGAAAAAAGGAGGAAAAGTATTTCCAATTACAGTTTTTTGTGAAGGGTTGCCGCGGGCCACTCGGCAGGGGGTCTGCTTAATGGCGACCCGCACCCACCGTTCCCTCGTTCCGTTTCGACCTTTTTCTTTTCGCCCCTCTATACTTCGTCTTCATCTTCGTCTTCTCCTTCTTCTCATTCCTTCTCTCGGCTCAATCTTTTTCGTTTCACAAGACGCAACACGAACATTTTTTCGCTTAATTTTTATCCTATTGCAATCGATAAATTTCGCCATGGCTATATAGAAGAAGGAAACGAAAAGATGAACATGAAATGAATAAAAAAAAGGACACCCAGGAGAACCTCTTGATTGATTCAATTGGAATATAAATGATTGTATGAAATAAATCAACGGGATGAAGAGAAAAAAAAAGTATGTGGAATGCGGTGTCGAGCATTAGGAATAGTTTAGATACTAAAATTGTGGTGTGCATAAATATTAAATATTGGTAGTATATTGATAGTGTACATAAATGTCTTCTTTGCGCTTGAGATTTAGTATTGAACAGCAGCGTTAAGAAAGATACTAATACTTTGCTGGCTCTTGAATGACAGATTCCGACGCCGTCTTTTACGATCAACTTAACAGCCAGCTAAATTACGGCCGACTCGTACTACTGACCCCCGTTGACCTTCCGAGTGACCTTTTTTCGCCTCTTCTTCAAGCTTTGCGAAATTTGAGACAGGTAACCATTGTTTTGTAATTGTATCGCAAAATGTCTTGAGTGTACTGAAATGTTGCGTGTTTCTCACACAACAGTTAATAACAGCTCGTCGATTACATTTTATTTAATCATGAAAAAGGTTTTTGCAATTTGAGCATATGAATTTTCACATTGAAATATAAAGTACTGTAGAGAAAATAAAAGATTTCAGTATTTTTAATTATCTTTTGGGTTAACTGTTGTGCTTATTTGTATTGCGGGAGAAATTTCATATTTATTAATCCCAAATTCTCATTTCTCTTTATTGCACATATCTATAAAGAAAGAATAATCTTAATTGAACAAAAAAGAATTTTTTGCAGTGTGTAATGTCTAAATTTACTTTATAAATATACCCCAGAATAATAAATAAATATTAAAATAACATTGTAAAGAGAGAAAGAAATGATGAAATTAATTGGTAATAAATTCAGGATGATTGAAAAGTGAATATAAGCAAAGCCATTGATTTGGTTCATTGGTTTTTCTACTATTTCGTATTCCTAATTAGTATAATCCCATTGAGCATAAATCAGCCGTCATCATAATCATAAACAGTAATCGTTTCGCCAAGCTGTGAGCATTTATTCCACTTAATCAAAACATCCTCAAAGTGTCACAACCAATCCTCGCAGTATCTTATTTGATCGGCAATGATCCATTTTTAAATCAACGAATCAAGATCTATCATCCTCACGATCATACCGCAGTAAACATATCTGCCAAGTGATTTATCGGCAATAATACGTCAATATGCCGATTGCTGAGTATTGCTAAACGTGAGATGTATTTTCATTGATTCATTTTCTCGTCTTCGTCGTCGTCGTTCATTTAAAGATCACCATGTGGTTCTTTTTCGCGCGGTCAATATACTTTACGTGACATATTTTGAAATGAATAAAGCCGTACGCCATAGCTTGAGAAAGAGTCTGCGCACGGTCATACATATTTTCGGTGGAACAGACCGGGCATGTATCGCCGTGGGCAACATATTCATAACTAATAGATCGGCAAGGTCCGGGTGACAGAGCAATACGTCCTGCGTTTCGATGTTCTCCTGGAGCGGGGCAGGGTCGTGTCCTGGATCAACCGGCGATTTTGCACAGCCCCGTGTATTCCGGGAACCTCTTGTGCATCATCGTAAAACATCGTAAACTTTGCAAAGTTTGTCTGATCGATCGAACTTGTTTCTGGATCGTCTTCAAGTTCTATTTTTCCCACGCAACAAAAACAAAAAAAGGACAAAGAAAAATCGCAGTATACGCTTTGACATTAAAGCGTTTACAACCAAGTGGTATCAATTTGCTGGATGTGAGTGGAATTTATGGCAGGTCTATTACGTAAATGCGTGTTTGGGTATATATTTTATTATCCGGTAACGTAGCCATACACATAACGTCGACAATATTATGACGATATTTATTGCACCCGGTTGTCATTCATAGGTTTTCTCTCCTGCTATATATATATACACTCGGTGCAATTCGATTAGTGATAGTTTTTCTTCTCTGGTACATAACGAAATTGCTTACATGCGACGTTCTTTTAATATCGTCATACAGACCTTATAGAGCTCTCTGTTGCGCTGAAAGATCGCAATGATATCGATTTATCAATTGCCTTATGAGGAACCGCCATGGATTTCCTTAAAAAGTCGTCGTTGCGGGACATGTTGCTTGAGTGTTTCGGACGAAGAACGCTGCGCGACACTCGCAGCGGGTGTTCACGTACCATGAGTGACCTTTTGACCCGGCCACTCTCGCGACAGGGTGCGGCTCCGCAAGCTTCTAAGGGGTCTCGTCGCTTCCCTGGAGAGGAGGCTTGGGTACCTCGTCGACAATGGGGCCTCAGTCATGCGATAATAATGATCAATTATCGATCTGTCATTCAACGTTTACGCTGACGGAATGCACGACGAATCGACTCCCTTTTCTTATCTCTTCTCTTCTTTCACCTTCTTCTTCCTCCTTTTCTTCATCTTTTGTTATCTTATATATATATATATATTCATCAACTTCCCTTGCAGAACTATTTGTTTAATATTTTGTAGGAAACATACTCAGTAGATTTTGCAAACGTATTAATCAATTGATATTGATTCTCAACCCGATCCTAGATATATAATCGTCAATCTTCTGTAAGTTTTAAAGGTGAAAGTTTACGACTTTGTAATATCTGCAGTTCCTTCGGGTTTGAACTCTATAGAGAAATGGAGAAGAGGAAAAGGGTAGTGGTTTGATGACAAGAGAGTGGTTAGATGGTGCAATTTTCACACAGCAATAAAATGACGGTTGCAGTGCAACTTCTGGTGATAAAAAAAGCTTCAAAACTGATAGCAATAACAAGCTAGAAAGTAAAATGCAGTGCTAACTAGAGCTACCCTGCGGCGTGAACAGTTATACTGATACCGAAACGAGAACGGTGAGAAAATCGGTTGCGAATGCATAAAATAAGTAACCCGAAGCAAAAAGGAGTTACGAATGTTTTAATTCACCCATTATTTGGCCACTTAATTCGTCTTTTCACAGTGTAATGATCGCATTTTCCACGTTGGTAATTCTTGAAACGGATGAGAAATGTGTTACATCTTGTTTTGTTGAGTAATTTGTCGGAAACTGGATAATAAATATTGGATTGAAAGTACCCTATCGTGGCCTTTTATTTCAATAATTATCCCGTTTAGTTTCTATAATGAATTAACGTCGCAAGAATCTTTGATTCAGTTCAAAATCGTAAATAACTAACAAAATGAAGTCATAAAATAAACGTCTACTTAATGTGCACATGATTTCTGTTAATTACGACTAATTTCGTGGAACATAGTTTATATCTTTTTATATATGAAACAATTTTTCTATTGAAATTGTTACTATAACTATTTTGCTTTTGAGCATAAATTGAAATAAATTCAATAAAATTGTATGCAACAAATGTATTTATTCATAAAAGAGCCCGATGAATTTCATTGAAAGATAAATTGGACGCGATATGAAACAAAAAGCCTACATCGTTCCACCTCCTTCTATCATCTCGGTTGTCTTGTAATAGAAAATTTTCCCTTCTATTCAACACGATTGCGACCATTTATAGTCTATTTAAAGATGAAAGCGAATGATGAAGGACGGAGAATGAGCGAGTAAATGGAGACGGACGGGACGGAGGGAGAAATGGGGGGTGGTACGACGCCCCCCGGCGTGACGCCGCCGCCTAATCATTCTTTAAACGTACATAAACAAGTCCCCCGAGCCAACTGGAAGATGCTATATGACTAATGTCATTCCTAAACCAACCGTTTGGCTCTATCTCACTCTAAGCGTTGTAACCCTTTCGAAAAGAGCCGAAATTGAAGAAGCGACGAGAGGTTGCGCGTGTTAAAAGAAATAAGAAATGCGGGAATAAATAATATAAGAAGGTTGAGAACGAACTGTATGGAGGTGAATGGGGGCGAAGAAGATGAAGAAGGATAGAAAGGTGGTGGACGAATGAGGCAGAATAGAAAAATGAGGAAGGCAAGGAAGAAGAGTGAGACAGGCGCAGCAGCCTAAATCTAAAATGCAAATACACTCAACAAATCACTATCGGTGACAGGCATCCTTATGCTTTCAAAAGAGGAAGGGGAAGTCGATGAGAGACCCCCTGCTAGGAATTTTGGGGGTTACTCAAACTCCAAGCAGACACGGTCTCGTACAGCGCGCGCTACAGCTGATTGGACCCCGCGGCAAAACGCGCGTTCGTATACCGGCTTGGGATATCGAATTTGCGCGAACGTGCAACTTACATGGACCGATGGTGTATGCTGGGAAAAAGCGCTAAATCGCGTCGGTAAAGGTGTCTTTTTTTTTTATTATTATTCATTTTCTTTTTCTTCAACGTCGCTCTCGTCGTTGTTATTTTAATCGCGCAAGCATTATATGGCGCACCAGACGTGTTATTTTAAAGGACCTTTTGCGGTGGTGTTTATTCGAGTAATTTATGATATCAAATGCATGGGAATGTTCTTCATCATACGCTTGCATTTTTCCACGCGTCATGATCTCAATGTATGCTGTTTGATCGTAAATGTATCGCAGGAAGTTAAGTAAAGTTTTGAAAAATGGTTTGGTAATAATTTTTGCCGAAGTATTTTTGATAGTATTTTTGCAAGGAAAGATATGCAATTTTTCAGAGAATATATTTTAAAACAGATTTATATCATAAAGTTGATGATGACTCTTTAAACCATATAAAAATGCATTATTTAAAGTTAGAATTAGCATTAGAAAATGTGTATCATTTTTTTTATATGAAGCTGTCATATCTGTAATTAATTCGTCCATTTTTTCTATGTTACATTATAATTGAAGCATGATATGGAAAAGAAAGCAAACAAACTGAATGATAAAAACTAGTTTACCACGACTACTTTTGAATGAAACGAATTTGTTTGTCAGATTCCACAGGACAAGTCTTAATTAACTAGAATTATATATAAAAACAAACTTGATCTTGACAGGGAAATTAAATTTGATTAGTTGCCATACAGGTTTTACAAGCTACTGTAAAATATTAATAACGTTGATTAAATAATTAATCGAAGATTTACAATGACAGATTTTTAAATGTTAATGAAATCATCAAGTCAGTCCAAACATTGATTAAAACTTTTTTTGTGTGTATATACACACACATTTTATTCATAAGCGCCTTATGTCCGATTATTTCATTATCTAAAACTGACGAAATGAACAAATTTCCAAGTCGAATTGATTACAAATCTCCTATTAGTAAAGGTCGTGAATCATGACGTCAACGAAATTATGCATAGATCGTTTTTTACATTCGCATCCAAAACCGAAAATGTTAATGAAAGAACGCGACTGAATTTCGCCAATACTATTTATGACAAATCGTTGCTAGTATCTTCTCTATGTTTTTCATGGCCTCCCGCTGTTGTCTCGGCTTGCTCCAGAGACTACCGTGCTAAAATATTTCAGAAGTAGCTTTACCCACGAAACATTCTGTTCGAATGTTTACGGCATTATTTATATCATATCGTCTTATATATATATTTAAAAAAATGAGTATTTGTACACTGTTAAAATCACGTGTTTTTCAGAAATTTATATTTTAAAATAATATTGATTTAAATTATATTGCATGCAGTTTAAATTCAAACTGAAAAAGATAATAAATTGTACAATAATGTTGACATTAAAAAACCGAACTTTTTGTCACAAGGTTAGTGAAGAAAGAAAAAAGAAATATCTTTAAATAACAAAGTATTTGCTTCGTATGATTTTATTCGTTGCAATTTTTTATGCTATCCAAACAAAAGCACAGTTAATTGAAGTTTAAGAGAGCATCATTATTCTTAGTCAGTAATCGGGTGATTTGAAATATTTTGAATCCACAAACAAGGCTTCCAACCTCGAAAACAGTGGTGAGCTCTTGACTAATGGAATCACGCTCTGCCTTCCGGTGATGCGTTTCATTTTATAAGTCGCATATACTTTCGGTCGACCTCTTTTAAAAAAAACTTTTTTTATTTTGGTCATCGTGGTATTCAAATAATTTCGGTCAACACAAATATTCATTTAGATTTATAGTTATTATATTTTTGAAATATTACCTTTTTTCTGAATGCAAATCCTTAGTTATTCATAAATAAAGAAAAGTTAAATCCATTCAAATCTGTCAACAAATAATTTCAATCAAAATATGAATTAAATTAATCATTATTTTTTACAGTATTGTTCTTAGGCACTTCTCCAAAAGACGAGATTTAACTAATTAATATATATTTGTTAATGCATATTTCTTATAATAATTAACATCGAAAAATGTTACACAAGTTAATCAATTACGTTTCAAAAACGAGTATTAAATTTTATGTCTAAATGAATAAGCATTTATTTTTATTATGACATTTGTGTTTAAAATATTATGAAAAACGTTAACCCTAAAACATTAAACATATTGTCTTAAACGTCTTAACTCAAAAATTATAGAATGATCGTTAATAATGCGACATTAAAAATGCCACTTATGCATAATAATAATAAATTGAAGTTTTGGAATCTCATCAGCTATCTCTGCTTAGGCGTTGACGACAATGACAGATATCACTTTTTATCTTTTATTAAAGACTGACTTGCGAATTCTAATTTCTCAAAAGAAAGGAGTTGAAAACAATATATATATACACGTGTTTTTTAGTGTGCGTAAACGGTAATTCATAAAAGTCTCGTGATGATTAACACGTATGAAGGAATAAACGTGAACGTGGCCGCGGTGTTTCTTTGTAGCAGTGTTGCGTTACGTGTGTCAGATGAAAAATTCGGCAGGAGTCGCGCTGTTTAAAAGTCGAGACGATCGGATTGCTCCGGAGATTGTTTAACGTAATTGGATGAATCAATTCGGCCTACGCAGCCAGGGGTCTCTCGTAACAGCGCATCCTTTGAGCCAACCGGGACTATATTCCGTCTCGCGTTGCGGCGTTGTGAGCTCTCGCAGTCGAAAGCTTATGGCGACATAAAAAATGAGCCGCTCGCATGTGACAGCAAGCGAGAAATAAACGTCGTTTTTAGGGGAAAGGAGAAGAGCAGCATCTGAAAAGGGAGGCTTGAACAAAAAAGATATAGTTCAAAATGAAGCGCCGATGCGAGGTGAAGATGCGTTAAAGCGAAGTTGCTTGGTAGCGATCTAATTATCTACGCAGCGGGCAGCCGCGGCCTCCCCCTGCGCTATCTCGAAACAAGAGTACCTCGCGAGAACGTTTACGCCGGATAAAGAGAAGCAACTTTTTCAAGACCACCCTCCGGTATTTCACAGGCCAAGTCAAATGATTACACGCCGATCAGCAACAATTTGTAATCTTTAATCGGTAATTGCAATCGATGGCTCTCAAACGAAACAATTCGATTTTAAGCGGGTTAAGGAGATGAAAATAACTCTGCAAAAAATGTAATTGAGCTAATATTATATACTCGTACGGTCAAATAAATAGATTAATTTTATTAACAATTTTAATAATTTTCAGATTAAAAAGTTAAAAACGAAATCAATCATAGTGTTGATTTTATAATTTTTTCAATCCAAACAAAGGTGGATTTATCAATCATATATATACGAACAAGCGGTGTGCATTTTTTCTCAGTTCTAATTGAATTCTGTTTAGACTTGCTTAATACGTTTGTAACAGAAATTCTGCATCGTAACATACATGGGAATTTCAAATTCCTACGTGTGATACAATTAGCGTTACAAATTGAAACAATTACACGCCAATTATGAACAATTAGCAATCTAAAATAATCAACTCATTCAACCATGCATTTCGATTAATTCCAAACTTGCTCAAAGTTAGATGATTAAAGTATATATATGAATAAATATAAATTTTTTTATGAAATGAAGAATGTAATTTGGTTATTAAAAAATAAATAATATACAATCTTTTCTATTATTTATTTAATCATAAAGTAATTCTAAAAATAATTCAGTAACATTAGCTAAGCATGATTGTTTTATATTATATACAATATATGTATAAGAATTCAAATATTTTGATTATTTAACTTAATTATTTAAATGTAATTACATTTCTTCTTGATTTAATTGGCATTTTTCACTGATATAATTTATGAAAGCAAAATTATAATACCGCGGTTTTTGTTACAAACATATATGCTTTTGGGCCATTAAACGTCACTCAGTAATTTTATACGTGTTCAGTAAATACTTGCAGATATTGTATAAAATTACTTTGTACATCGTGTGTTATTATTGGGTCAATGTAATTTTACCAGAATTCATAGAGTAAAAAAGTATGTAATTTCATTCCTTCATCAGTTCGAGAATACACATTACTTCATGAAAAATTGTACACTGCATTTATTTGCATATAGACAATTCGAAGTGTTTTATTCTCTTTCTAGCATAAAAATGAGAATAATTTCAAATAAATAAATTTCCTCAATACCATTTTGAATGATTTTGTAAACACATAATTAGTATATTAAATCACGAAGTTTATTCACGCTGTATATTAATCTTTATGCCTTGTGTTATATTTAAATATTTCAGTTGTCTCGAATTAAGATCAATGAATTATATATTTTAAGCTTGAATCAAAATAAAGGCCCAGTAAACAGTTTACGGAGAGATAAATTTTAAAATAATATCATGTTACTCATGAATAAGACTGTTAACTTTCTTCTTTAGTCATCTCCCATACAGCAGTATATGTCTTTAATGAAAAGAAAATAAAACCACAAATATTATTGACTAATTTAAGAAGACTCTAATATAAGGAATCTCGACTCTAAGTACATAAAAATTGACGTAGTATCGAAACGTGAACAAAAAAGGTAATTCTGGTCGCGAGGCAAGATATTGTGGGTCCAAAGACGGTGTCTGTTCCAGTCGGTCAGTCAGTCAAGCGAGAGTCAGCGGGTGATTAAGAGCGCTTCTCTCGCAAGAAGGAAGGGTGTGAGAGAATGGAGCGGTGGGCCAGAGCGGCGCGAGAAGGAAACGAAAAGATAAGGCAGAAGATAGTAAGAGAAAAGGACGGAGACAGAGAAAGATGGAGATAGACTAAGAGAGAGAAAGAAAGAGAGAGAGGGAAGACCTCGGAGCTGGAAGAAATGAGCATCGGGAGGGGAAGGAACCGTCGCCCGGTGACGGTCAGCGAGCGCGAGCTGACCCTTGACCCATCTCGTGTCCTTGTTTAGCAACAAGAAGGATCCCTCTGAGCGGCGTGGGCGAAGTTACAGGAGGGGTGTATGTTGGCCCGCGGGCGTCCCGGGACCGTGAGAACACCACCTACAATATTATTTAATCTGCCCCGTGCTTGTGCTTCGCTTTTACCATCTCCTTCTATCTTCAATTTCTCTCTCTCTCTTTGTGTGTCTCTCTCCTTCTCTTTCATTCCATTCCTCTTCTCCCCATTCTTCCTTTTCTTTGAACCTACTTCAAATAGCGTTGTCTTCGTCACGTCGATAGTTATGTTCGATCTGTTGTCTCATTTTATCATGTCTCTCGTCTTGCTCCTCCTTTTCTTCATTTGCCTTGATCCGAAGAACGGCTAACTATAGGCGCTATGCACGTTTACTCTTGCGCATTAATTGCCGTTGTAAATTGTTGCAACTTTACAAGAGCTCGGTCAAAATGAAACATTAGAGTGAGTTAACTTAGACGCGAACCATTCGCGGAAGTTCATTTTTTATGCGTGTGTCGTCCGACTTTGAGATCGCGGACACACTTCCGGATTCGTCATGCAAGAAACGGAACTGATGCGGAGAACCTTGAATGAGTCTGTGATGCGACGTATTGATTTAGGTTACAATGAGCCGTTAGGAACATTATCGTATATATAAATATAGGTTTACAGTCGCTTACAGTTGTTAATGTTATGTAATTGCAACAGCTTTCCTTTAGATAATATCAGCCATAAAATATTAATTGAGAAGTAAATTTAGAGTTCGTTTTATTTTATTTACAATGTAAACAAGTAATTTCAGCAAAAATAATTTATTTGTTTAATTTGTCAATCAAAAATCTATCTTAAACTTGGAATTTTAATGTTAAACTTTTGTCTTAACGTACAAATGTATTCGTTTGTATTGATTAATAAATTTTCGTATGAAATATAGTTGATTGTTTCAATTAAAACCTATGCAAACCCTATGGGAAAATGACAACTGGCACCGTACTGGCTTAGTAGCGGAATATGTTACCAGCATAAAACCTACTTTATGCCCTTTGTTAACTCTATCTCTAATAAAAGTTATATTTGAGTTATTATACAGAGTGTCCCATTTTAAATGACTCGTTTTTAGATGGTAAACTTCATAGAGACACTAGGTCTTTCAAAGTGGATTACTCTATATATGTAAAATATATTTGTAATTTATTTATTTTCAGTAATTAATATTTGTATTAATATCGGTTTTGTGTTAGTTGTCATATACTAAAGTGAAGAAAGTTCAAAATTGAAGAAATACACTTTGTCAGGAAAAAAAATGTATAAAAGAACTTTTTTAGACATGTTTTAAGAGAGTTTTAATAAAAATTATATTAAATAGAACTTACCTTTCGACCAAGTATTCGAGTTGTGCTTCAGTTAAAAAAAGTTTTTTTTTTCGTTAAGTCTGTACTCACTCGTCGAGCGAAAGTTGTTCTCGTGCGTCTACATGGACGATGGATGCCTCATCGCCAGAGTCTTCGGTAGTATAGTGGTCAGTATCCCCGCCTGTCACGCGGGAGACCGGGGTTCGATTCCCCGCCGGAGAGAATTTCTTTTGCTGAAATGAACAAACACATCATTTCTTTTTCTTATAACATCAGAACTATTTTGAATCATGAAAATTTTTATCTTGTGCTGTATTTTTCAACTTCTTCGGTAGTATAGTGGTCAGTATCCCCGCCTGTCACGCGGGAGACCGGGGTTCGATTCCCCGCCGGAGAGATTTTTTTTGTCCAAAGCAGCTGGAAATAATGCAGCTTATTATTATGCATACATCCAACTGTGGATTTAATCTGGCATACAATTCTGTCATGTACTGCCAGTAGAACAATTTTTTCTAATCTAATAATCTACAATCTTATTACTAAAATGTTTTTTTAAATAAAATAATAACTAAAATCTGATTAATTAGAACTTAAACTTTTATAACTAAACTCAATTTAGTTTGAGAAGCATTCTTGTAGTAATTAAAAGATTTTCATTCAGTATATAAGTACCCCAGTGGAAATGAAGTTTGGATTTCATCTGGATTCATTTTGGAAATAGTCTGTATAAAGAGCGTTATACAGATCGTTTCCAGCCAGTTCCAGATTAGTTGCAGCTTTGGAATATATTTGGAAGCGATCTGTATAACGCTCCTTATGTACAGACTATTTCCAAAACGAATCCAGATCAAATCATAATATCATTTCCCCTCAAGTATATTAAATATATAACATTAAACAGTTATATATTTAATATACATTTAAAATGAATTTAAACTTTGAAAAATGTCTGTGAAAGTGTATCAAAATCCCTTAGACGTAAATTTTACTTTATCTAAAATATATTATTTTAATAAGATGCATATGCGAATATAGTCTTTCCTTTTCCTATTACATAATTGAAGAGAAATTTTCAGAGTTTGGCACTTTTTACAAATTGGATATAGATCTAGAAGTACACTATAGTTTAGCGTGAAAAAGGCGTTGGTTAAAAGCCTCAATGTACAACAAACCTAATGTTGTTATGGTTTTATGAACTTTTTTTATTTGGGATAAAGAAAGGATTAGTACATTTACATGGATATCATATATATTTGGTAACGTTAAAATACTGATTGTTATTTGAACTGTTTTGGTATAATGAATTACTATGATATGATGTATTACTATTATTTATACTATAAAATTTTCATTAAATTCGTATAAAAATGTTTGCATATTAATCATACAAAAAGTCATACTTAGTTGGAACAGTTCTACTTAGGTAATAGTATCATCTAATGTCTGTCGAAGACGTACTCGGCGTTAGATTTCTCGACTTCTTCGGTAGTATAGTGGTCAGTATCCCCGCCTGTCACGCGGGAGACCGGGGTTCGATTCCCCGCCGGAGAGAATTTCTTTTGCTGAAATGAACAAACACATCATTTCTTTTTCTTATAACATCAGA
>JABFPJ010001578.1:0-24585 GCA_022817425.1 Gryon sp. ZL-2020 | reverse complement strand
AAATAAAAATATAATTTTTCATTTTAAGGAAAAGAAAATTTCAAATGCACTTTTAACAAAAAATAGTAAAGTTAATTTTCTAAATAATTAAATAGATATGTTTCTTATTATCACAATAAATAAAAATGGGTTAAAAAATAATGAACGTTGGAATGAAAAAAGGTGATAAAAATAATGTTGTAAATTTGTCGACAATTATATTCATTTGTAAGGACAAGTGAAATGAGTAATGCACCATGAAAGCGAGGAGGTTTCTTTTTGCAGAGTCGCAATGCGTGAATCCGCGCGTGCGCGCACGCGATCGTTCGCGCGAGATGCTGATTAATTGAGTGTTAAATCGTTACGGGAGAGTTAATTTTGCGAGCTGTTAAACGCGAATATTGTGATCACATTTGCTTATCCAAATTGGCGTTAACTGTCGTTTAATTGGCCCATCAATTGCAAACGCGACGATAAATAAAACTTCGACTATTGCAACAATCTTTGAAATTGAATTGAAAAATGAAATTAATCGATGAATTGAAATGAAAACATACAAATGAGAAAGTCAAACCTGTTATTTATCAAACGTACACAATATTTAACTGCTTGTTTTTTGAATTAACATAACTTTCAGTTATCATAATCGTTTTTAATTAAAATGTGAATATATTTGAGATTACAAATGTGTGAGAATATGTAAATTAACAATTGTTTAATAAAATGAAGTAATGGGTAATGTTTTAAATGTATATGATGCGATAACGTGGCGATTTTGTCTGTCGAAATTTCATCACTGTGATGAATTACTTGCTTCCTGGTATTCCGTCATATCTTCATTAATACAAATTACTTGTTTATACATTACTATCAATTTTCGTAGAGAGAATCACTATTTTTAGTGTTTCTTGCATGATAAAATAACCGATTTTACAACACGCTAAATAAAAGTCTAATCAAAATTACTATACTATTTATGAATCTAAGAACTCGACATCAGTATAAAAAATGTCATAAAATATAATATATAATAAAGCAAAAAAATAATGTAAAAAGTATAATATGGTATAGTAAACATTTTTATCCCAAATAGTTTTTATGCAAACACGCGAAAAAAAATAGCTTAAACTATTATGTAAATTTCAAAATTTTACTATTATTTACTTACGGACGAAAATATAAAATATAATTTTTTATTCTAAATATATGCCATATTGCCGCAATTAATATATAAAATATATATATATTTTTTATATTTCATATATAATTTTATATATTTTTTGTATAAAACTAAAAATATATATTTTACGTAAAATATATAAAAAAAGAAATATATAAAAAATATAAAAATTATATATAACATATACAAAAATATATATAATTTATATATATAAATTGTGGCAATATAGCATATATTTAAAATATAAAGTTATCTTCTATATGTTCGAACGTGAGGAAAATATTAATTTTCTACATAGTACTGCAAAGTACTGACGTAATGTTTAGAGTGTGAATATTTTATATTGCATTTTGCAAATATCACAACTTTATATTAATAAATCAAAAGTTTGACCAGTCGTTAATCAAATTTTGGAGTGAATCCAGAGAAAAAAACGACAGAAAAGTATAATTGACTTATTTCCATTTGTAAATTTGCTGTTCGAACGAGTCTGGGGCTTTGTTGTTGACTATCCTTTTAAACGATTCAACTAAGGGCACGGATTGACCAAAAAAAAAGAACTCATCGAGCGAACTCGAAACAAGCGAAAGGTGCACCTTAGGTCAACGTTGAAAAATACGTTGCATCGTAACTAATCCAACCCTCATTTTCATAACTCAAACTACATATACCTTTGAAACAATTATTATGTTCTTCCTTCACCAAACATTTCAACATTTAAATTATATAAAATTATTATATAAAACAAAAATTAAGATAAAAGAACAGTAAAAGATGAAGATTAAGAAAAATTTGTCCAGATACAAAATTGTAATAATCATTACAATATTTTAAATTTCAAATTTGAAAATTATACTCAAAATTGATTAATAATTCAGAATAAATTAATTCGAGATTATTGGCATTTTTGAATTAACCAAATAAAATAGCTTTAAATAACACCACGTAATCGGTTGATTTCGAAAACATTGCGTTTGAGTTCGCAAAGATAAATGAGCCCCGGCGAACCGAAGGCATGTTTTACGAGCGAATCAATTTTGTGCTGGTTGCTTTTCGCGAAGCCCATGACCCTTACGGCGATTCAAAATGCTTTGGTACATTTTTTTGCTTTGGGATATTTTTCTTCCGTCGAGATAAAAAAAAATGATGAAACTAAAATGACCGAACAGATAACGATCGTGACGACTTTATAACTTTGCAACGACCGATCCCCGATGATGATTAGGAACCAAGTCGACCCGTCCTTTTGGGTTCATCAGCCGAAATTTCGTCAAATTTGAATGCGCGAAATAAATGTAAATTTGCAAACTTCTCCGCGCCAATAATTGCAAATAAAAACGGTCCATTTCAATTCATATTATCGCTGGATTACAATCTTTTTTCGTCTGTTAATGGTCACGTGAGAAATTCCACTGAATTAATTTTGTCGTAATGATTATGGCTATGTTAATTGTCGTTTTATTGCAGCAATACTTTATTTCTCGGGATGCATTTTACTTTCGTTCGACAAAGCAAAATGTCTGTCTTCTTTAGTTTTGTATGGTTCTATCAGATTGCTAATAAAAATGTTATATTATCCGGATATGGGGTTGCAATAAAGTCCAACGACAACCAATTATATTCGTTGATTGAGATTTGACGAAGAATTTTGATAAAACAAATATATATATATATATGTCTTCCGAGAATGTAAGTGCATTTTACGATCGCTTTAAATTTTGGCTCGATTAAAAAGACGCCATAAAAAGTCGATCAGTTAAAACAACATATTATAAATTATGTTAGTTTTACAAAATGTATTATTTACAAAATATAAATCTTCAGGTTTTTTTTTTGTTTAAGTTTTAAAGTTCATTTTCCTATTTTACTAAAATAAAGTTTGAATTTAGATTTAAACTTTTTTGTTCTCATTATTTGATTATTTCCATTGAAATTAAATTTACTGGTTGGTTGAATTTTTCATGCCATCTTTTTAAAATCATTTTTTGGGGTATTTTTTGGTAACATACGGTCGAGTAGGTACATTTGGTTTACGCCGCACGCGCATCTAATTTCACTTTTGTTTCAAAGTATCGGTTTAGAGTCTTTAGACGCGCACGTGTAATGCGGAACTAACAATGTAAGAAACATTTGTACTGAAATTCTATCAATCATCGTTCACTTGTTGCTTTAAAAGTTCAGCAGATGGATTTTGAATTACACGAAAATAGTGTAAAAAACATGTAATTTCGTCATCAATTACTTTTAATATTAAAATAAAAAATGTAAGATTTTATTTTTCAAATAACATTGAAAAGCCCAAATTTAAAAAGCTTATTTGACTGAAGATTTAATTATTTGAATCTCGTAAAAGGGAACCCCGTAAATGATGTGATTTTTCTATAATTATGAAAGCAGAGCACACAAAGTGAAATGAGGAAACATTTGTCACTATTCCATCGGAGGTGTCTCAAATCCATTCACTGCTTTTAGAAAAAAATAAGAAGAAAGAAAATATTCCTATTCATCGGAGCTTGCATTCTTTCGTTGTTATGATAATCCGCAATAGAAAAAGGGAATCACGAAAATCTCCAACCAAAAGACGAGGAAAAGGCATCAGAAAAGGAAAATTTACTGTTCACCAGCAGCAATCAATAATGCCAACTTCTGACATTATAAATGTGAAAAATGTATTCCATATCGAATGCTTTTCATTGAGTGTTACAAAAAATCCGTCATCAATGGGAGAGTAACAGTCGTAGTAAAAAAAAAAAAAGAAAAAAGAGAGGTGAGAGACAAATTCAAATGACAAACACCGAACAAATGTCTTATCTATATGGACTTGCTTTGATTATCTTTTTGGTGCAACGGTTTTTCACTTTGACCAAGAAACAAAGTAGCTTTGATTGAGGAAAAATTCAAACTTGGTGTTTCACTTTTCTTTTTCTGATAATGCTTCAGATAACATTGTGTTAACATCGTACGACAAATAAGGTGTTATTTCATACTTGAAATTATCTTGCTTTTGGCTCGCTTTCAATATTTAATTATACCAGCTGATCAAATTTATTTTTTATGATTTTCAGGATTGTTGCGTTTTATGCATTTTCACTTTTCCAGGTTTTCCAGACTAAAATATGATTTTTTCAGGAACATTAAATAACCATATATTTTTAAAGAAAAAATATATTCATAATATATTAAGTATATATTAAGAATAAATTCACAATGTATTTTTTTGTTATGCTTGTTTTTGAACAAATTCTGGAATAATTATAAAATTCCCTGACTTTTCCAGAAAAAAAAATCCCCTGACTATTTTCCAGGTTTTCCAGGTATGCAACAACCCCGAGTTTCTTATATATATATATATACATATATATATATATATATTCAAAAATAGTTTTTTATATATAAAAAAATCTACTTTATATAAAGTTTGGAACTTAATATTGAAGTTAAAATCAAAAAGATAATTTCGAGCAGAATAAAGCTGTCTCCAAAGTGATTTGAAAAAAAAATGTCCCGTCCAGACAAAGAATGAAGCCAAAGGTGACAAAAGGGATGGCGAAGCGAGAAATGCACCGAATATCTGACATCTGCCCCCGAGGACCAAAGTTTTCTGAAAGAAGCTCAATGAAAAGAGACGACGTAACTTGAAACCGTGTTCCCGGGGCAGCTATCCTGGTAATCCCGTGTGCAACAGCTGGTTGTGCTACATTTGCCTTTTGATTGGTGTTTTTCTTTGAACTTCGTCGAGCAACAAATCTTTTTTTCTTCGTTTTTTTTTTTTATTATTAGTTTCTTTCAAGTCAAATGTTTGTGTCATCAAAAACTACGGAGACTGTAAATTTCGGGGTCCATAAGTGGCATGATTATTCGGAATATTGGTGTCGATTTGACTCGGTCTCCACTTTTTTTTTCATTCTCCGCGACATATGTTGGATGAAATCGAAAAATCCTGTACCGACGACGCAATCATTATTTATTATATTTTTTGTATGATCTTAATAGACTGTTCAAATCAACAATATGTTATATGAAAATGTATTGCAAAGTAATTTTGAAAAATGATTTTTGTTAAATTAATGAAATAACTGACGATGATTTTTCATTGATTGTAATGGAACTTTCATTGATCGAAATCGTTGATTCTCATTTGTCATTGAAGTAAATGAGTTTTTGGTTTTGTCGACAAAATATTTCGACGTTGCGTAGTTTTCGTGAAAGCGTTTCATTTGAAAGAACGGATGCTGAAGTTTATTTGATAATGCCGGCCTTGGTGTTTCATAAAACAGCCTGTTGAATGTCGATCTTAAAAACTACGAACCCGTATAGAAAAACTGAGGGCATATCTTTCTAAGAACTACGCCCCCCAAATATGCCGTAGCTTTTTTCAAGCATTCCTCGTGGGAACTTGTTCTAGAAAGACTACGCAATCGTAGATATATCATCGTTAGGTCCCCTCGAAAGAAAAGCCAAAGAAATGTTCAAAAAGATTATATTTTATTATCATTGAAATAAATCTTGTTGGTGCCGTTAAAAATACTTGTAGCTTTCTTTCGGTCTTGTCGAACATTAATTAAACAATGTAGTTTCTTCCAAGTTTTCACAGTTTTCGGAATTTCAACATGACAATTTATGATCGAACAAGTTCAAAATATTTTATCAATTTCAAATCTACGACATCCATTTTTATGGTTTCAATATTGTTTAACTAATTAATTACAAATATATAACCGTGTAAAAAAACTACTTGAATTTAAATAAAATTAAAAAAAAACTTCTGAATTCCACATTCCGAATTTAATTTATAATTTTAATGAATATACATTTTTTCATATTATCAAACAATTAAACCCTTTTTGTTATACACAAATTATTGTAACTCGGTTTATTTTAGATCTTTCAAAAGTAAAATATCAAAACGTAAATTAGTTACAATTAATATTCAATATAATTACAAGACATTAACATTCAAATATCATATTAACAAAACTAAGCTCCTTTAATATCATTAACTCGCCGTTCTATCGTGTTCATTGAATGAAGCGCCGCCGATGAAATTCTTCTAGTTCTATTACGATCCCACAAATAAGTACAATCACGATTCAACGAGGCGTGTCGTTAATCGGCGTACAATTGGAATGAGGTCAAACGAAGTCCGTCATACGACAATACCAATAATCAACGTAACATCTTCTACAATTTGATTATATTAATTAGATTAAAACCTGTTAATAAGTCGTTCATAATAGCACATTTAAGCGAAAAAAAGCGAAAAATCGTCTTGTTACTAAGCGAGATAAAAATCCTTGAGCGATTAGGGATCCCCGCGGAGTGTTCGCTATCTGCGCCGGAAATAATGAAACGGCGGCGTGTATCTTCTGTCTCTGTTTTCGTCTGATGTGCGGATGTAAATGCTTACATTTGGTCGGTGGCGTTGACTGCAGTTTGTTTTGACAATTTCCGAAACCAGGGACCGCCAATCTGATGAATCGCATTGGCGATGTTAAAACCAGTTCTTGTGGGAGAAACGAGTCAGGAAGTGCAATCTCAAAGGGGTGGCCGATTGGTGGGCCAAGTGTGAGAATCCACCTAAAACGTGAGCATCATTAATTATAGACCGAGCAAACGAATTCTACAGGCAACCTGAAGACGTGATGGAATTAGTTCCTCCGAGTGATAAACATCGGAAAAGCATTGTCGTTGCGGTACCTGACAGAAAGAGATCGATGATAAGATCACGTAATTTATCATTCGAAAGAAAAGCTCAGTCAGGGATAATAACACTGAGAGTTTGAGTATTTCCACTGGGTTTTAAATGATTCTATTCTATTTCCTGGTATCGGAAAAATGAAATATTTCAAAGATAAGTTTAAAGTTAATGAAAGAAGGAGTTAATAAATAAGATTTGGATATTTGGATGAAATAGTTTGGATTGTTCGTAATACTGTTGTGACAAGATAACGAACGTTCTTAACACTTTACAAATTATTGATGTTTTTACGAATAGTTTTTTTTCTTTGATGAGAAGAGGATTTGGAGTAAAGATATTTGGGGACTAAATGGACTGTTTTTGTATAAACAACGGAGCAAGAACATTTATTAATAGTCCCCTTTAGTTTTCAAAACAAACTACAGCGAGGAATTAATTAATCTAAAACAAAGGAAATCAAATTAGTGGTTTGATGCAAGCAAAACATTCAAATTTACAATTATAATATTAAATATTAAAAAATGATGGAAATTAAAAAACAATAAACTAAAACTATAATTGTATAATTATAACAATATCATAGAAGATTGAATATTTGTAAAAATTTTAGTAATTAATCAATCGAATGAATAGTTAAAAGGACACATCATAGAATATTTAAACACAACATATGCGACAGAATAATTATAATTTATTTTGTTCGCCGTGTGAAATTATTATGACCGTGTCATTATAAGAAAATCGGAATTGATCGAGTCCCGAGAAATGATCAGCAGCAACATATGGCACACCCCAGCCGCTGGATTTGTGTCACTGACACCGTTCATATGGAAATTCAAGCGATTCGTATAATAACTCAATCGGAAAAGCAACAGCAGTCTATCAACATTCCGTAGCGCGTTACTTCCATTTGTTTGATTTTCAAGAAAAAATAGTTCACAGTAATTAACATATTTTTCATTAATTAATATTTCCCTTTGTTCTCACTCTCTTCTCTGTAACATTAAAATTCCAATCGTTCAAAATCTGTCAAGACTTGTACTTTATAAATTGCATTCAATCACAGCGACACCTACTTCTTGACAATTTCATTACAAAAATTTAATTCAAACTTGTTTCCTGAAAAATGCAGCACTTTCAAAATCCACAAGTTGCTTGAATGACAAATATTCAAAATGTTCGAACATTAGATAACAATTTCGAATGGATTATCCAAAAGCTTGTTTGCACAAAAGGTGTCTAAGCCGAAATTTAAATAGCGATAACAAAAGTCGAGAGACAATTAAGGACGACTGTAATAACAAGACGACCGTTTGAAAAACGTTAAAAGTGTATTTCCCGCGAGCATGTGTGCGATAATCTTTTCCTGTTTTATTCGTTGACCAGCGCCACCCTCTGCAGGATGTCGTTGCCTAGTTGTGCACCTGGCCAGCTGCCTCTTTGCAAGTTCAAACACGAGTCCCAAGTCCGCAAATACCCTCATCCTTATATCTCTTCAAAACATCTTTAAACTTCAAAAAGCACTAAGATCTTGAAAAGTCTTATCACATCTTAATTACATTAAAGATTGGATTGTGAAGGAAAAGAAATGAAAGCAAGCCTTTTTTCCCGCAAACCGAATTCGGCGTAGATAATAACTTCCTCGAGACAGAAACACCTGTTGGAAATAATTTGTCTCATATTCCCCTTGGCTGAGTTTGTACGTTAGCCAGCTAATTTGAACAAAAGGTCCGAAGAGAAAAGACACAATGATGACGGTTACAACGAGCGACCCAATATCATGCACAAATTGGATGCACGTGCGAAGGAAGTACGAAACCGACTTCCTTCTAATGCAAGTATTGTACGTCTTACGTAGAGCATTCGAAAGTGTCGAAAAGAAGCGCAGGATGTCATTTGTCTCCGGCAAACGAACAAAGTGCGATGAATTGGTAATTAATGGAGCAGATTTTTGAAAATGCAGCCAGCACATGCAACCGTTAGTCAACGTTCAATCTGTTTGCTTTGGCTGTTTGTTTTTCGCCGGACGTTTTTAGGTCGAAAACGATTTATATTGACGAACACGCCTTTGTCAGTTGCTTGTCCCCTGTTTATTCTCCGTCATTTTGTGTGTTGCAATCTTGTATGGTAAAATGGTGGAAACAAATTAATTCCAGAAGAACAAAATTCGGTAGACCCAATCTATTAGACAGCACCTTTGTTTCCGCAATCGGCATATGAAATTGTTTATTTTTAGTATACGCGAGAGTGGCTTCTCCAAAAAGTCTCATATTTCGTGGGTTAAGAAATCCGTCGGCTATACACGGAAGGATCCTTTTTCTTGGCAATCCTCTCGACCGTTAAGATTGAAAGAAGAGCTCTACGATGCAATGTACAATTTTTTTTTCTTTCCTGAAACAAAAAAGAAGTATAAATCCCACGTAATTCTGAGAAAAATTGATCTCTCAATAATCGACAATTGATGATAGAACAAAATCTTAGTAACAATATTAATGTGTAAATAAATCTTTCTTTAATACAAAAATTAATGTCAAATAAACTTGTGCAGTTTGCTATATAAATTCTCAGCGAAAGTTGCGTCTATAAACAACGAAAGGCCGAATCGTAAATTCGTCATTGGTAAATTCCTGGCTCGGGTATGTTTTTGCGATGTCGTCGATGTGCATTGGATAATGTATTCGATTGAAAGAGAAGAAGAAGTAGAAGGCGAATTTCGGCGAAGGATCGTTGTTCGTTTTCGAAGGCTTCCGAAGGAATCTTTACGGCGGGAGCAAAGGAGGACATCGCCGATACGCATCTCTTGGACGTGAAACAACGGACTTCTTCTTCTTCTTCTTCTTCGATGCTGTGGTTTCGCGAAAGTCCGGGGATGGTTGTTAGCGCACGCGGCCGACAAAAGAGAAAAGGCAAAACATGAGATACATGACCATGTGTAATGAGCGGCTACCTTGGCTTAGAATTGTGAAGGCGAAGAGACGCAAAATGCAGATGAAATAAATCTAACAAACAAAGAGAGAGAGAGAAAAAAAAAGAAAAGATGGAAGATTGGCTTACGAAAATACGATTTGGAAAATCAGTAAATTTACGAGGACGTTTATTTTGATTCTTAGCAATTAAAATGGATGATTCCAGGTGGGAAGGTGAGCTTTATCTAAGGATGTTGAGTTTAACAAGAACGTTTAAATGGTGCGATGTTGAGAAACAAGTGATGAATGTAAATTCAAGTTGGAAGGTCGATGTAAAGTTGTTATTGAGAAGTCGAATCTTTCTTTCTTTTTCCCGAATCAGTGTTTTGAAAAGACATTGGGAAATTCAAAGTTAAATCATTACAATTCATATTTCAAGTATATATGTGGAAGATGATTGTTCAGCCATCCTTTGTCATTGTATCTTAGTTGAGGTCATATTTGACATCTTCATAAGTGAAAAATCATCTCCTTTCTTACGAAAATACATGTAAATATATATAGAAAGAGTATCCACCTGCTGTCTAAAATGCTCACTAATTATCGCATCTCAGTACAAATGTTGTTCACATTAAGTTGGAGTTTACTAATAGTTTTTCGTTGTCGCTTCTGAAAACATGTGTTATCGATAAACGAAATGCTCGGTCTGGTGTTTAGTCGGAGGAGTCAGATTTTCCTCTCAGTCTAATGAGCTGCCGATGATCGATTCATCGAGGCATCATGCATCGCTTAATGATCCACAATTAACCGAGAAAGAAATCTGACACGTCGACCATTTATCACCGGCGCTGTCAAAATTGGCGTATCTAAAATGAGTATCGGCGTTATCGTTGGGCATCGCTAACTAACAATATTAAAACACTGACGAAACCTTTTTGCCAAAATAAGACGATAAAAAAGAACGTCATAAAAACAAAGACAAAAAAAAGGACAAAATTAAAAAGCAAAAGGTCGGTGAGATCGAGCGGATTAACAAATCGGCAAAAGTGCATGACTTGCAAGCCTGCAACAAGAGACCATTGTAATATTTCCATTAAGGGCCCAAAGTCTAAAAAGCATGCGTGACTGTGATTCAATTACGACGATGAAAATACAATTGTGCGGCTACAGCGATTCGATAACGAGGCACAGCGTGATATCGCACGCTGATTTCTCGTGAACAGTTGCAACGAGAGACGCAACGAGAGATAACGGTGCGTGACACTCCGACGTCGGTTACATTGTAGTTCAACGAAAAAATGTGTCGACGTTGTAGGCTTTCGCTTGATTCTCACGATCTTAGTGCAGTTCAAGTGTTCGCTTTCATTCAGAGACAAACTTTTTATCAAGTCAATTCATGAAATTTAATCGCAAAGTTTTACAGATAACAAAAATACGCAAATTTGATGCACTACATAAATTTGAATATACTCACTTGTTGCGATTTAATTTCACTGATTCAAAGTTAGAAAGTCGTTTGCTAGACTTAAATATTCAAGTTTTTTACATTTTAAGTTAAACAATTTTAAGTTAAACAAAACTTGTTCATAAAATTAAAAATAGTAAATGTTTAAATTTGAAAAAAACCTTTTTTGTGTTTCTTTTAAGTTGCAAAATTAACTGTTTTCATGGTTAAAATACCAGAAAATCTTAATAAAAAAACAAAAAAAATAAACATTTCTAATCGAGAAGTTTAATCGTTGCTGAATCGAATTTGCACTACACGAGCGTGGTGTCCAATTAAAGTTCTCCTCCCTTTTTGTACTCCTTTTTTTACCCACAGAAACACCAAACCCTATTTGGATTTATCAGATGTCCGCAGAAGATAATTCGACATCGGTACACTGCTGAGGAAGTCCATTTGAATTTTAAACGGTTTGTTGTTGGTTCGACTTTAAACAACTTCAAATATTCTTCCGTTCGTTGCACGACAAAGTCACAGTGCATTGAATCCAAATGATGAATGGAATGAATCCCAGACTCAGGTATCATTGTTTAAAACTGGTCAAAACTTAAAAATCGATCGACAAAGTCATCGTCACAAGTTGAACAAAAGTCATGCAAAGAAAGCGGCAAAGTCATAAACGAAAAGATAAGGCATTCATCATTTCAAACTGAAGTCAGCAAAATTCTGTTTACCAATCTGACACGTTTTTTTTTTTTTTCTTCTTATTTCTTCCTTTCTTTTTTGCAAACAGTCAATACTGCGATAAGCAGATAATTACATTAATTTGTAGGTATTAGTATGACTGCCTGGACAGAGATAAAGTCGATTCGACTATACACTTGTGTTTGAATACGTACGGGATATTTACACAGTCAGTAACTTCTGTACATACACAGACGCACATCCTTTTTTCAGCTTACATGGCTTTTTGAGCGATTAATGAATTATCCCGTGCGCTCAACGAGACATTCAACATTCCCGGAGTGCCTTCCCTTCGTACATTTCAATGAGCCTATTACACGTGTTGCGTGCAATTAGATGACATTGTTATTGCCAAAGTTTGTCTCGTAAAACAGTATTTGTTTTTTTTTTATCTTCATGACTATACAGAAATAACGATTGTATACCTTACCTGAATTGCTTAAATTAGAAAGTAATGTTTTGATAATAAAGCGCTTACTTTCACGCTGTTTAAATACATTTAACTATCGAAATATGGAAATAAAAACATTACTTACCAGCAACTTCTTATTCAGAAGTATTATATTTGATTTTAATTAATGCTGAAATATCAATTTTGTTATTCATCGTGGAAACTTCAAGCAATACTTTTTCCTTTACGAGGACAATTTAATAGGATTTTCTATTTTCAACTATAAATTAACAAATCTAACTAAGACTTTAGTTGAACTTAAAATTATATGTCTCAACTAAAATCATAATTATTCCAATTAAAAACAATTGCTTTAACGTTTATATACAAGTGAATTTGTTTTATATTTTCACTGACCTTAACATAGGAGTGAAATTTAACTTTGCTCGGCGAAACCGGCGGACTATTAGGCGGCGGTCTCTGCGGCTCGGTAATGAGATTCTGCACCTGCAACAGCAAACCCTTGCGCGCATACCGCACCTTCGGGCTGCCCGGCGTTCGGCATCCGTCCTTCTTCAATTTCTTCTCAACCTTGGCGAAATTTTCCTTCAGCTGCTGACGCGTGAGAACGTGCGTCAGCCATCGTTCCTTGGCTCTCTTGTCGCTCATCAACACGCGTTTCCACGTCTTCGACACCATACTACAAGCACAAAGATCCTGCATACTCAGATAATCCAGAATCTTCGACACCGCCTCGCGATGATTACTCTTTTCGCCAAGCGTCCCGAGAATGTCCACATTTTCACGACCCGTTTGATCGGGCACGGCACGATTCGATCGTGTCCCGAGAAAATTCAAACTACGCGGTTTCACGCGATCCGACAAGCGAAATCGCGTGCGTGCCGGATGAATTTTGCTTGAAGTTGGAGATACTGGTGTACTTGCGGGTAACAATTCGCGATCCTGATAGCGACAATTGATATCATCGCTGAGGGACTGTTGCACCAGATGCGCGACCGTTGGAGATGGTGGAGTTAAAAGAATGCCAAAACTCGAGGGCGCGCGATGACTCCGTCGACTTAAGTTGAAGTCAAAGCTCGTCGGCTGCTGGAGCGACTCTTCGTAAAAGGTGCGATCGTGGGACGAATCGTAAATTGACGTCGGCGTCATCGGACAACCGGACGACGTGCGGCGACGAGACGATGGCCATGGCTCGACTCGACGTAGTTGTCTCTTGGACGATAACGTGCTGATCCGCGACTTGAAGTCGCAGCTCGAGTGTTGCGTTAGATTCAGACACGTTGGACTGATGTAGCCACTGTCCGGCGGACTCAGCGGACAGTCGCGAAGATACTCGATTTCCATCTTTTCATCCATCTAAATGAACAATCAAATTTCATTTTATGAAAATTAGTTGATACTAAGTGCAGTAATGAAAATTACCTTAAGTTATTAGTTATTTTTAATTATCAAGTTTTAGTCTTTTAGTTCAATTTTGTAACTTAAATCACAATCAATTTATCTTTATCAAATGACTCGGTTGTCTTTTTACGTCCTCCATGTAGAAAGATTTACAATCTCTTAATCATGATTGAATATTAATCAATAAACGTTTATATAATGATGATTTATAGAGTTTTTGATCAAATATTTATAAAAAAGGGAATACTTTTATGGAACATGAATTTTTTTTCTCGACATCATTATGTATTTTATAGTATTTCTTTATTCAGGGAATAAAAATATAGAGATTTAAGAGGAAAAAAGCACAAAAAAGTGTAACAAAAGAATACTGTTCATTGAACGAAGAATAACCTTCTCTTTGAAGTTTAATCATTGTTCATTGGTAATCGGCAAACTTTACCGAAACTACTTTTACTCTGATAAATTTGTACGAGTAAATAAATAGTGTTACAACAGTTTCAAAAGTACTTTCTAAAATCATTACATACAGAATTACGATATAAAATATTCTTTGATTTTGTATTTCATTTATATATACATGATTATATTATACATTTTACTTATTGTTTATTTAAACATTTCTATTCGTATTTTATTTATTTTTGTTCATTATTTCTTTCATTAAAATTCATTGCAAAATAAAAATAGTGTTTGTTTAAATACAACAATTTTAAATAATTTTCGAAATATTACTTCTTTTTATTATTAACTAGTAAATAATAAACTATAAACAATGTCTAAAATATTTCCATTCAATAAACAAATAAACATTTTTAAATAATCCCAAGAAATTAAATAATCATCTACTCTTGTCTACTCTTGCAGTATATTAATTAAATTTTATAATATCACGTAAAATTATTAACGAGAATCATCGATATCAAGAAAGTTCCGAAAGAAAACACAAAAGAAATCATTGCACCGAACGAAAGTATGTTTGTCAACCCCGTTCTTCCAGTCGATACTCGTGTTTATCGAAAATTTGGCGGGAATGATTTACAAGTAGAAAACAGTTGCCGAGTAAATCCGGCGAAAACGTGATCGGTCACGTACGCATTGAAATGTTCATCTCAAAACTTGGGCAAAAAAACTGAAAAAAATGAAAGAAAAGCCAAGACGAAGAAAAAGACGACAATAGAGGTGTCAGTTGTATAGTAATACAGTAATGATTTTCCCGAAAAACCTCAAGCAGAACAAAAATTGTCCCGACGAAGTTATTACTCTCGTCATAAAAGTTATATTGTGCTTGTTATTGCATCACTTGGACACAAAACGCCACAGCTTGGTTCTGAAAAAAAGATTTTCCCCGAATTTGTTCGTCACCCAAGAAAACAAAACAAATTTTGTGTCTTTCTCACGTCAATGAATCTCCCTTCAGTCAATGGAAAAACTAACCTTGAATGTTTGGCCAACTGCTTTTTTTGCACTGTTTTTGTTTATTTTCCTTTTTGCAATTTTTGTCGATTTTCGGTTATTCCTTTTTGCTTAATTCATCACAAACACAAGCCACGACACGTACTTTTTCGCATTTTTTTCACACCAACTTTGCCCAATTTCATGCACAACACAAATTGCACATTTTTGACAGGCGTTGACAACCAATGTCACACTTTTCTATGTCACTTTGTCACTGAACAAACAATAAGCGCATTAAAATGGATAGACTGATTAAATTAAAAAAGAAAATAAAAAAAAAGAAAAACGCGAAAACGGATTAAAAACTAAGACGACATCCCGCGAACGGCCCCGAGTTCGAATCGGGGGTGGAAAGCGCGCCACGTAACGCCGCTGTGTGTATTGCCGTGTTTGTTTGGCGTGCTCATGTGCGCCGCTTGACGCAAGCGGCATTCGAGCGGCGCTGTCGTGCCCCACCACGCGCCACGGGCGCCAATCACGAACGCCGTCTCAAACCGCCAGAATTTTGCCGCCACGCTCATTGGTCGGCACCGCCTCGCGAAATTCGACGTTTTTTGTCTTTGTTTCACATGGACCATCGTCTTTGTTGGACTTTTTTTGCCTCCAACACGCACTTCTTGTGTTTACAACAATTTGCGTCACAACTTTTCCGTGTGTTTTCTTTAGTATTCTTTTTGCAATATTTTTGTTGTAATTTAATTTAAATGTAGTATTTTTTTTCATTTTATTCCATTATTGAAAAGTTAATAAAGAATAATTTAATTGTTAATAATAAATTATTTGTTAAATAATTTTGGTCACTGTTTATTTTGCTTTATATGTAATATTTATTTTTTTTTTTTTTTAATCAAAGGTAAAATTACATAAAACTGTTAAAAATACACAAATAAAAAGTAATTAATTTATTTATAAATATCATTTTTTCGTCTGAATTAAATATTAAATTAAAACATTTATTATATGTTTAATAATAAAGATTTGAAAAATAATGCATTAAATATTATTTTACATTTGTCTTTGTAAATTAGTTATTATTAATTATTCAGTAATGCTTCTGACGCTGAGAAAATATACGCTGTTAAACTTCTGTTATGTTGCACGTATGGTCACGTGGTATTGACAGATGGCAATTCCCCTCCAACCCTTACGCGAACCACATACACTCGGCACATCGCATTGTTATGGGAAAGTTTGCTCAATGCTTGCATTTCGACAGATGAATTTTAATGTATTCCTTTTAAGGATATACTATGTTTGTACTTCAATTATAAATCAATTTTAAGTTCAACTTTACAAAAAATCTAAATATCTTTTTTTTATTAAAAACTTAATGTAAAAAATGTATTAATGCTAATTTCTTGAAGTTAAAAAAAAATTTATCATGTAAAAATGTGCAAAAACAGATTATAAACAGTTTTTATTTAAAAATTCACAATAAATTATTTTGAAAAAAGTTTACACGAAAATTATATATAAATAAATTTCTTCTTTATTGATAACTTGTACTTTAAGGTACCAAATTTATGTTAACGTAAATTTCTTCCTTATCGACACATTACACTTTCTCAATCTAGGGATTTTTTAGCAACAGGAATGAGATTAAAGATGGCGTTTATATACAATGACAAGTGTTTTCTCTCATTTTTTACACCGTAATCAATATCTAAAGAACATCATTTTATAGGATTTAATGATTTCATAATATTGCATTGCTTTGTTTATAAACTGATCAACACAAATTAAAGCGGAGAAAAAATTCTAGAAATACGTAACGTTTATTCCAGATTTTAAATAACAACGTCTGAAATTTAATTATTTATTAAATATGGATGCAGCACAGAGATCAGAAACTACTCCAAAACAAGGAATGATGTATATTTGTGGAGGTAAATTTATATAAAGTTTATTAACCTCTGCATTAAAGTTGCAATTTGAACATGCTTTAGAATTATTATAAGTTTATTATAAATATTTATTCGATTATTTAATCATTGTTTTGAAGTCATTTATACGAAACTTTATTTCTAATATTTTATATACATTTTTAGAATGTCACCACGAGAATGAACTTCGTGCTCGAGATCCAATTCGATGCAGAGAATGTGGATACCGAATCATGTACAAAAAACGAACAAAAAGGCGTAAGTATAACTTAAATAGGTATAAATATTTGGTCTAATGTAAAAAAACAGTAATTTATTCAAATTATTATATATTCTTTATTTTTATTCATAGAATAAAAATAAAGACGTATTGTTTAAATAATATATAATATAAAATACTGATATATTAAATAAAGTAATTATTTGTACTATTGATTATATTGGAAATAAGAAGTATAATTTATGCAATAATAAATTGTTTTATTTCTTTACAGTTGTTGTTTTCGATGCCCGCTGAAAAAGATGAATAACCAACAATGAACCACCAAAACGATGTACATTTCTTTGCGTTATAAATTTAAGGATATTTAATTGTAAAAATAAATAAAATAATTTCATGTAATTTTCTAGTTTTTGTTACTTATTGTGCTTTGTAATTTTCATTTTGATATTAATAAGCACTCAGTCAATTTTTTACATTCTATTCAAGTTCAAAAGTTAAATACGTTTATTTAAATCTTTAATGTATAAATCTTTGATTTGCATGTTCAAATTAAATGAATATAATTTCAAAAGTAACAAAATTATTTCATTTTTTCATAAATGCCTTAATTGATTATTATAATTATATCACAAAAACAAAAGTTAGAAATTACACAATTTTGAGCTCAAACATTTTGAGAACTTTTACTAATGATAGAACTTAAAAAAAACAAACCCAAATTCCTGTTTGTTTGCAAAAACGAGTTCTGTATGAACTTCCAAATAAAACTTTGTTATACAAAACAAAATATTTGAGGAACATTTTTTATCAATATACAAACAAATTAGATTTTTAATTTATTTTTAATATAACTTTATTTGACAACGTTTCGGAAAAATTTGTTCCATCCTTAGGTCTACAACAAAATTTTTTTTGTTGTAGAAAAATTCGACTTTGACAACGTTAAAATTCTTGACGTTGAGAGCAACTTCCATATAAGAGATTTATCCGAAATGTTACATATAAAAACTAACGTAAACGCTATCAATGCTCAAACGGACACAGTCAAACTCAACAACATTTATAACATTCTTTTTACCTAATTCTTTTAAATAATTCAAAAAAATTTTAACAACAATTTTTAATTCTAAATAAATATTATAATAACTTCCAAAATTTGAAAAATTTAATAGTCAGGTTTATCGGGTACATAATAGTCAGGTAATATCGGGTTACATAAACATTGTTTTCATAATTGTAATTGTAACTTGATATGCTATTGAACTTCCTTTACCGAAATAGATATAATTCACATTTATTATTAATTGTTCAGTTTATAAATTTTATTCATTGTGCCAAGATGTGATTCGATATAATGTTAATTTTTCATCTTTTCAAAAGAAATTTTTTGGTGAGTTTTGATAGTAAGTTTCATTAGTTTTTATATTCTTTATATTTAATGTACTTAATTATTTTTTAACACCTGTTTCCAAAAATTTTGTTGTAGACCTGAGGATGGAACAAATTGCTCCGAAACGTTGTCAAATAAAGTTATATTAAAAATAAATTAAAAATCTAATTTGTCTGTATATTGGTAAAAAATGTTTCTCAATTATCATTAAAAACAGACGTTAAAATTAAAATCAAAACAAAATATATCAGACGATTCTGTTTCATAAGGAACCGTCTAGTGTATTTTAATTTACATTAAAAGGTGTCATTTTGGAGTTCTTACTGAACTCGTTTTTAGGCTTGATATATCGCCTTAAGAAATACTTCTCCATTTGTAATTTGTACCATAAAACTAAGTATTAATAAGGTAATAATTATAATTAAATAAACAATTCATGTCAAATTATTGCAAATACACTAACTGCATTTTCTTAAAAACTTTATTCATTAACAATGATCTTAATGACGATTACAGTTAGAAATATAAAAAATAATGCCGATAATTCAAACGAAGCGCTATAAGAATCCTACTTTCTCCCCGCAACTACCAGAGGCGCTGAAAGCACTACTACAAAAATGTATCTTATTGCTTTTAAGAGAGACTTGCACTCTCCCGAGTTGGTTGTACCGAGTACCGACCATTGAGTTTCTTGAACCTACGTAACACCCCGTAAAGATCTTTCCATCAAGTGCGTGATAAAAAAGAAAGCAATCCAAATAATTATTCAAATCTGTGTAACAAAAAATTTGCCCAACATCACTGATTGTCATTTTGAAGACACTTGCAATGAAAAGCTGCAATCTTTACGCAATTGTTGTGAATTGAAAGAATTCAGTCGGCGAATATTGTACGGGGATCCCGCAGCTGACAATAGTCGACAATAGTCCAAAGATGGCTGGCGTTGATACAAACAAATGAGTCTGACCAGTTGTCAGACGTTGGAGAGTCGCAAGTGACTTGAGCGGTGAGGTGAGTTTTCGTCAAGTTGACATCAAGTTTCACAACAAGCGACGCCAAGTTTTTTCATCAACAAATCACGCCAAAACTTGTAAGTCGATTGACATTTTGATGTCAAATCAATTACGTCTTTTTCTTGACCTGCACAATGCAGTGGAAGTTGAAAATTACGAAACTTTACTTAAACTTGTCGGGATGAATCATTAACATAATAAACTTAACTTCAAAGAAATATGTTTCGATTATTTGAAGAAAGCAGCTAATGAAAGCGGATTAAATTTCTTGTTCTTTTTTGCATTTCCAATTATTAATAAAAAAAATGAAGAAATAGAAACAATTCTATTGATATATCCTATAAACAATGATTATTATAATATTAATTGTTTGAAATAATTTTAGAATTATTACTGAATAGTTTAAAACTATTTAATTATAAGTTCTAATAAACTATCAATATTATTATTTATTACAAACTAAACTTATTAATGTTTAAGTAAACATACAAATTGTTTCTATTATGAATTAATTAAATATTTATTTCTCTGTGTATTATTCTAATTAAATTATACATGCAATTTCAGATGTCTGAATGTTAATGCTGAATAAATAATCCTTGAAAATGGCCTGCGACCGAAACACAAAATACCCATCGGGGATACGAACACAATTAGACGCTTCAAACTACCCATACCCAGAACCAGCGCCAGTTTTACACACGGATGAAAATCGAAACGAAAACAATTGTAATAATAAGGAAATGTGTCCACAAATGTCACATCAGAGTTCAAACACACAAACGGTTCAGAAAGTAGACGCTTCGACAATGACAGAACCATTGCAAATTGATTTTGGATTGACATCGGAATATTTAGCTCGTTGTTCTAGTGCACTAGGATTACCTTATGTTTCGAAATACGACGAAAATAGTAGTAGCTCGAGTAATAATTGTTCCGATGCGAGAATGAAAATGGAATATGAAATTACTCCGCAACGTATAAATGGTTAATATTATAATTAATTTTAATTTTAACGTCTGTTTTTTAATAATAATTTAGGAACATTTTTGACCAATATACAGGCAAATAAGATTTTCAATTTATTTTTATTTTTAATATAATATAGTCATATAATGTTATATTAAAAATAAAAATACATTGAAAATCTTATTTGTCTGTATATTGGTCAAAAATGTTCCTAAATTATGGTTAATATTATAATCAAGCAAAATATTAAGATAAGAGAAAATGATGAATGAAAATTAAATGAAATGTATTTTATTGTTTTAGGTTTGTTATATTACAACTGTCCCGAATGTGCGTATAAATTTGAAGATCGCGAAGCACTTCAAGAACATTTGGAAGATCATCGACAGAGGCCGCACGTTTGTGATATTTGCGGAGCAAGTTTAAAAAGAAAAGAGCATTTGGATCGGCACAAGCAGGGCCATAATAAGGACAGACCTTTCCAATGCAGCGTCTGTTGTAAGGGATTCAAAAGAAACGAACATTTAGCTCGTCATATGATCACACATACTGGTAGTAAAAATCAGATCTGTCCCGAATGCGGTAAAGCATTCTATCGAAAGGATCACCTGAAGAAGCATCTACAGAGTCACAACAATAGTAATAGAAACAAAAGCATGAATGGGTTGCCAAATCCACAAAACGGACAGAATATCGGCGACGAGGGGATCAGTAATTTTGCGCTACTGATGAGGCAAAATGGACCGCCGCCTTTTTCAATTTTACGAACATAATGCGCATTTTTGTGAATCTACACAAATTTCAATCATTCGTTAAGTTGATAGATAAAACTTTTTGTTATAATGAACACTTTATACAATTAGTTTTGTTCGCGTAAAAATGAAATTATTTTTGTTTAATGGGAATTAATAGACATTCAGAAACTGCATTTGTTGTTATATATTTTTACATTTAAGGTAATTTTAGAATGGAAGTCAAGTCAAGGAATTTTATATATTTATTATATTATCATATTTTTTTGAGATATATAAGGGAAATATATTAAATATGTTTCATTTTTTTATTTGATTAAATTCAATTTTTTGTAATAAATATAATTTATTTTTATACTCTATTTTTTTCTCTCTTTTTTGAGATAATCGTTGAATTTAAATTTCAGTATAAATTCTAATTATTCTGACTTATTACTATAACTGTATTAAAATATTAAATACAATCAGTTTTTTTTATTTACATATATAGATATTGAATTTTTGCATGTTAATATTTTATACATTTTTTGAATGATTAAGTTTTGTGTTTAATCACGTTTATTTTCTGTTTGAATTAATGATTACGATAAAATAATAATCAAAAATAAATTTAACTCATACGCGGTGATTCTTTTATTTCTTTCCTAACCTCATGAATATACACCGAAAAAAGGAACATTTGCGCACGAGTTAATTAATGTTCAATGTAAATAATTGAATTTGTTGCTATGTAAATGTTTTATGCAGTTTTACAAATGTCTATTAAATAAGTATATCAATTTCATCTCAACTGTTTGAACAAGAATACAAATTGGAATATACATATATAAACTTATATATAAAAGTATTTATGTAGAAAACACTGAAAAGGTGATTAATTTCAAAATTGGTTAATAATTATATTTGAATGATATATAATATACTGAACACAATATACAAAATAATATGAAAAAAATATCCAGAAATATTTAATTTACTTTAAGTTAAATGGTTGGAAGAAAAATCAACTGTTCATAATTGTTAATATATATTATATAATAAATAATTTAAACTTAAATTTGTAATAAATTAAATTAAAATTATACATTCAGACATAATATACCTGTCATAAGATCACTGTATTATTTTATGAAAAGTACTAAAAATAAATTTGGATTAAATATAGTTTTTAATTGTGATTTTTTCTGGTTTGTTGTTAGATTGCATTATTTAGAAATGTTAGCAGTGCGTATAATTTTAGTTTAAAACAAATCGAGGAGTGAAATTGTGTAATAATGTATGTATCCAAAACAGTTAAATTAGTTATTTTTATATATACATATTTTTTACTATGACGTGGAATATATCTTTCGTTGTAGAAATTCTCATATTTGTCGCGGGACGATTCTATATACCACGTCATAAAATGATAATTTTATATATGTATTGCATTGTTTCTATGTATAATTTGCTATCATTGTAGTTCGTTAATTTTTCTTTTCATTATTAAGCTAAATTTTGTTTCGAGCCGTGTTACTTAATATAATACAAAAACGTACATATTATAAAATATTATACAATATCATAAAAATGCGGATAAATAAACAAAAGAAAAAGGAGTAGATATTTATGCAAAAATGAAAAATGTCTTTTAACTAAAAAAAATATAATGTTTATAAAAAAATATATATTTTGTTAAGTTATGGAAATTAATTTTTAATCTTTATTACTTTTTGATTCATTAATTCAATTAAATGAAATTTGTATAAAAATATCAGAATTCTACACTTCAATGAATTTTAATGTAACTTTTTTATTTTTTTATTTATTTCAATGGAATAAGTTTGCCGATATCTGGATTTATTAATATTTATATTTCAAAAAATGGCATGTATATATTTATCGTTAAATATATGTTTATAAGAAGTGAGAATGTTAGCCAAATGATGGAAACTTAACGATTGAATTATAATTAAGATTCAACTAAACTGCGATGATCAAAGATTGTTACTTTGTATAATATTGTATTTAATAATGTGGAAAAACAAGCTTACTCAGTGATTGAGTCTCATTTTGCTGTGTCGTTTTAGATTAGTAAAAGTGATGAAATAATTGTATTGCGGCATTTGAAGTTTGTGAACATAAATAAGGCATAACTTTTACATGTACATTTATTCTTCTTTTTGTTAATTGAATGCAAAAATAAAATATCACAAAACTTTACATTTTGGATTCTTTTTGGAAAAATGGAAAGAAGTGATGGATTTGATTAAAATTTAAGGAATAAATAAATGAAACCTTATCATTTTCAATCTCATTTTTCTTTTATATATAGATATATCATGTAGGATTATTACATAAAGCGGTATTGGGAATTATTTTAAAAAACCTCCGTAAAACTTAACTTTGATTCTACGCAGTCTACAAAATGTATCTCTCTTTTCCAGTTTCTTATTCCTTCAATAATATCGTCCAAATATTATCCAAATCCTCCCTGTATAATACCTTTTTTTGTCGCGCCATTTCCCACATTTGACATTATTATTCATTACGAAAAATTATTTCACTTTGCCTTCTATATAAAAATAAAATGCTGAGATCATCAGGGGGATTGCTTTAGTTATACACAATTTATTATTTGCTTTCTCTAGCATTCTTATTCACACATACACAGATTAAAATTATGTCAAATAATTAACATATATAATACTTTTAGTAAACTTGTTTGAGGTGGAAAAATGTAAATTAAGTAGCAAAAAAGTTATTTGATTAATAAATTAGTTTTGCTTATGCACTTACTGCATAATATATTAATTAATTTTGAAAAAATTAAATTAAATAATCATAAACTTATAAATAAGTACAATCTCTCTTTACAAACTTGTGCTACTTTTCTATCCTTCGCACATTATGATTTTTCGCGTTTGTTTTTAATTTCTTTTTAATTTTCTTCATCTTTTTTAATTTTTATTATTTAGTTTCATTTTTTTACTATTTCCCATTTTAACACTAGACTATTGAAGAAGTTTACGTGCTTTGTACTATATCGAGGAATTTGTAAAATTGTTCACCTTTTGTGTTGTATGTTTTCATTTGCTCGTTTTTTTTTTTTTTTTTTTTTTCGTTTTTATTTTTATTTTTATTTTTTTTTTTC